>SJYC01035129.1:0-74654 GCA_006408675.1 Madoqua kirkii
GATAGAATTTGTTGCTGCTGTTCTAGAAAAAAAATTGCATTGCTTAGTATTCAAGAAAACCAGGGAAGCATTGCAATCTTCTTAGCTTGAATAACTACTTGTCTTACACAAATCCAGCTATTTCCAAAAGAAATGGAAGAAGTAAAGTTTATCTTCCATCACTCAGGTTTTGTTAGCGTCCTTTCCCACTAAACAGCTTTAGATTGACAAGTCACAGATCAAAGCTTGCTCTAGCCCTTGCACACTTTATTTAGAAGGTGATTTGCATACATAATCTACATAAATCTGCATAATTACATTCCTTTGATGGTCTGGAAATGGATTTCTGTAATCAGGAAACAGCTCTCAGGATCTCTTTGTTAATGGTACCATGTACACTTGTAACCTCTGTGAAATCACTTTTTAAATGAAAAACATTATTTTGGTAATTTTAATTAATGAGCTAGAATATAACCATCTTTATGCTGAGGTCAGAGTGTTCTAGGAAGATTAGGATCATGTGCTACTAGGAAAATTCTGCCTGCTTGCCCTCCCCCTTCTCTTTCCATTGGAAATATCCATTATCCACAAGAGGATCTAGGCACTCTGAGGAAATTTCTACCTGAGTGAAGACTGTCTCAGCATTGTCAAGCTAATTTTTCTATCTGCCCAGCAAGGGGGACCCTGCCCTGAGACCAGTGCCTTATGTTTCCACCTATTATAAACATTCCCAAAATAAGTTCACCAAAGCACACACTTGCGTCCTTTACTGGGTCCAGCTCAGGAGACCCACCTCTCTATGTGCTCTCTCTTTCAACAGTGTCATAGCTTCAGGGAAAGGCTTTGCCAAGGTTCCATCCCTGCTTCTCTGAAATACAAGGTGACATGTAGCTAGAAGATAGATAGACCACATCTTCTTTATCTATTCATCACTTGATGGACATTGACTATCATAAATAGTTCTGCAGTGAACGTTGTGGTGTATATCTTTTTAAATTGTAGTTTTCCTTCAGATTTACTCAGCCATATAAAATAATGAAATATGCCATTTGCAGCAACAAGGATGGACCTACAGATTCTCGCACAGGGTGAAGTAAGCCAGACAAAGAAAGATGAAAATCATCTGATATTATTTATATGTGGAATTTTTAAAGTGAAACAAATTAACTTATATACAAAACTACAACAGACTCACAGACATAGAAAACTTATGGTTACCAAATGGGGAAAGAAAGAGAAGGGTAAAATATGTTGCTGAGATTAACATATACCCACTACTGTACATAAAATTGATAAACAACAAGGCCCTACTGTATAACACAGTGAGCTCTCCTCAGCATCTTGTAATAATCTATAATGGGAGAGAATCTGAGTCACTTTGCTTCACATCTAAAACTGATATAACACTTTAAATCAACTACACTTCAATTAAAAAAAAAACAAAACGGTTTTATTGCGGGTTGGTTGCAGGCCTACAAAGATATGACCACCAGTCCCATGCACCCAATCTGGCCTCTGGGCCTGAGGCTGGACAACTCTGCGCCTAATGACTGGCCCACCTGACAGATCCTGGCTGGCCCCTCCTCTGTCTCTGAGTCTCAGTTGTGACCATGTGGCTGTTGTCAGAGTGTGGTGGGGTCATCTCACTGAGAGCTTGGCGGAGACTGTATCTGTGCTGCTTTGCAATATGTGGGTTCATTCACTTGGTGATTGAAGGCTGATTCAGCCTCTGCCATGTGGACCATCTCGGAGACTAAACCATCTTATCTCAACTCTGGAAAGAGTATGCCAAGGGAGACAGCCAATACATCCTGAATGATAACTTCATGATATGCATGGGACCATCACGGCTTACCTGTGGGGACCACTCAGCCTATGGATGGTGATTGCTTTTCTCCACCAGCAACTCCTCCACTTTGTGGGTCAGATATACAGAGATGTGCTCTACTTCCTGATGGAGTACAGTGATGGATTCCTGCATTGGGAGCTGGGACACCCACTCGACTTCTGGTTTTACTTTGTCTTCTTGAACGCCCTGTGGCTGGTGCTGTCTGGATTCCACATACAGGCTTCCATAAAGCAACTTGCTCATGCCCAGAGCGTACTGGTGCCAAAGCCCCCAAAGCTAAGAGCAAGCAGAACTAAAGAGTGATGGACTAGGTTTAAACACTGGCTATTTAGGAACTCTCTACCTGCCAGAAGACTCCAATCCTTGCTCCCACAGGTTGAAAGGACAAATTGAATTGATCTGTCAAATTAAGGTTGATGAGTGGGCAGTGGGAAGAAAAGAGCTGTGTGGAGCCACTGTCAGCAGCCAGTGGGACAAAGGTACAAGAGAACATAGGAAGTCTGTGATAGGGATGATTTTTCAAATCAGGAAATAAACGTCTTGACCCTAAAAAAGAAAGAAGGAAAGAAATGCTAGGTGACACATTAGAAGGCCCTGAAGCTGTGATAAAGATCACAGACTCCAAAAGAAGGGAAGCCTATGGAATGGGAAGAACCTAGAGGAAGGGCTGGCTGGTGAGCTTGCTGAGGTTCCTCCCACAAATCCACTGACAACTGACCACAGACCACAGATCCCTGCAACATGCCAAGGGAGCTTCCTTACCCAGACCGTGGAGGGTCCATTTTCTGCAGCCTTTCCTGGTCCAGTTTGGAGTTCTGGAGGTGACCAGTGAGAGTGTAGATTCACACTATTACTCAGGGCTGCAGAGGATCATGTAAGAAAAAACCATTACATTTTCTCCCAATTCCTCTAAGTGTGAACTTAGAGGTCATGTGCATGAACCATAAAACTGATTGCCCTCATTGGCAACTAGATGGATGCAATAGTTTTACTCATAAAATTACTTCCAATGTTTGATTTTTTTCTTATAGTCACTTTTCTTTTTAATTTTATTTTTTTTCTGGTCTCTCCACACAGCTCAAAGGATCTTGGTTCTCCCACCAAGGACTGAACCTTGTTAGTGAAAGCACAGAGTCCTAATCACTAGACTGCCAGGGGATTTCCTAACCTTTGGTTGTTTTAAAAACCTAAATAAATTGAAGCATTATTTAAACATTATAATTATAATTTATACATATATAATATGTATTCACTTTTTTAAGGCAAAATATGAGGTATCAGTGACACACAATGACTGCACATATTCTGATGTACAATCTGAACGGTTTCCATATATATATATATATATATATATATAGTACTGGTGCCAAAGCCCCCAAAGCTAAGAGCAAGCAGAACTAAAGAGTGATGGACTAGGTTTAAACACTGGCTATTGAGGAACTCTCTATCTGCCAGAAGACTCCAATCCTTGCTCCCACAGGTTGAAAGGACAAATTGAATTGATCTGTCAAATTAAGGTTGATGAGTGGACAGTGGGAAGAAAAGAGCTGTGTGGAGCCACTGTCAGCAGCCAGTGGGACAAAGGTACAAGAGAACATAGGAAGTCTGTGATAGGGATGATTTTTCAAATCAGGAAATAAACGTCTTGACCCTAAAAAAGAAAGAAGGAAAGAAATGCTAGGTGACACATTAGAAGGCCCTGAAGCTGCTGATAAAGATCACAGACTCCAAAAGAAGGGAAGCCTATGGAATGGGAAGAACCTAGAGGAAGGGCTGGCTGGTGAGCTTGCTGAGGTTCCTCCCACAAATCCACTGACAACTGACCACAGATCACAGATCCCTGCAACATGCCAAGGGAGCTTCCTTACCCAGACCATGGAGGGTCCATTTTCTGCAGCCTTTCCTGGTCCAGTTTGGAGTTCTGGAGGTGACCAGTGAGAGTGTAGATTCACACTATTACTCAGGGCTGCAGAGGATCATGTAAGAAAAAACCATTACATTTTCTCCCAATTCCTCTAAGTGTGAACTTAGAGGTCATGTGCATGAACCATAAAACTGATTGCCCTCATTGACAACTAGATGGATGCAATAGTTTTACTCATAAAATTACTTCCAATGTTTGATTTTTTTCTTATAGTCACTTTTCTTTTTAATTTTATTTTTTTTCTGGTCTCTCCACACAGCTCAAAGGATCTTGGTTCTCCCACCAAGGACTGAACCTTGTTAGTGAAAGCACAGAGTCCTAATCACTAGACTGCCAGGGGATTTCCTAACCTTTGGTTGTTTTAAAAACCTAAATAAATTGAAGCATTATTTAAACATTATAATTATAATTTATACATATATAATATGTATTCATTTTTTTAAGGCAAAATATGAGGTATCAGTGACACACAATGACTGCACATATTCTGATGTACAATCTGAACGGTTTCCATATATATATATATATATATATATATGTTTATGAACACGGTACCATCGTCAAAAACACCACATTGATCAGCTTCAAAAGGTTCCTTATGTGAAATATATTCCCCTCTTCTAGTGCCCCAGAAAACATGAGGTTTCCCAGTGTGGTCACTGGGAAAATGCACCCTTCTTGGATTTTTGTGAGCACCACATCCTATTAACTCTCATCCTCTTGGAGGATACTTGCCAGGACTCTAGGTAGTTTGTTCACGGTGCAGCTGCATAGGAGACGGTGATTTTCTGAATTGCTGGCAGTCTCTCTGTGAAACTCTGATCTCCCCATCAGGGTAGCAGGAGAACTCAGCAGGTTGCCCACTGAGCCCTCCCCTCTCTCATTGTGTCGGTGGTGAGCCAGACAGACACTGCTGGACTGCTTCAGTCAGTGTTTCCCTCCCAGGGATCACTGGCTGGCCTTGTCCAATATCCAGTGTCTTTGAAATCTGTGTTTTAAATGTATTTTTTCTTTTTGTTTCAGATAGGACAGTTCATCTAACCCCTTTTATTCCATCTTAGCCAGAAGCAACCTGCATTTTAATTTTACTAGATAATTTTGTATATTTTATATTATAACTGTAATAATGTGAAACTATTTCTAAAAGTCTTATTTTTCCATTTCATTTTACCCTTATAAGGTTATATTCTGACTTTTCCCTTTAAATACAATTACAAATTGTATTTTAAATTCTTAAAATCATCATTGGCAACATCTCAGAAATTACGTGAACATTTTGATACTAATTATAGCATTGGTGAGTTTGTTGAAATGAGGACAAGAAAATACATCTTGTGGAGTAAAAATAAATAATATGATTTATGAATGTCTTTAATTATTGTTCATTCAATCATTGTCAGTTCAGGATCTGGGCCTTGTCTACAATCCAGTCACTCTTTTATATTTTAACCATTTTCAGTCCTTAAAAACTGTAGCTTAATAGACATTACTTAATTTTGTCACTGAGAATCTATCTCTGATGAGCAGAATAACAGAGACCATTGTCTTTATCAATGTGCAAGCATGCTTTGTTCTATATGCAGCGGTCAGACACGCAGGCTGTGAGCCTCCATGTGTGCCCTCCTCTGCCCAGGCTCAAGAGAGGGGCAGTGCCACCTCAGGCCTCATCCACCCACTCCCTGAGCTGGCTCCCTTTATGGCCTCTGGCATGGATTCTGAACCATGGACAGCTCTCCCTCTAAATCTGGGGTTACCTTGCTTCTACAGTTTTTGAAGGACTTTATTCTTACCTGTTACCAAGTTTCATGTTTTTTGTTTTTATTGTCGATGATAAAAGAAATGCTCACATATTGAGGTTATGGGGCAATCATTTTGACTTATACATCAGTTAACTTGAACATCATGCCTGCTTTTGGTCTATTAAAAAATTCATTGTACATCTACTTTAATATTAAGGAAAGGCACACTGACCAGAAGTAAAATATGTCCATGTTGACAATAAAAATTCAGCGCCTTCCTTCCTGCGATGCCGATACTGATCCTTTGATAATATGCCCCACCTGGATGCCAAGGCCATGCTATGCACATACAGGTCTAAAGTCTGCTCGTTAAATGTTGAAATCCTGATTGGTGTAATGATTTTTGTTCCAATAAGATATAAAATTGTGCTGAAAAACATGCTTCTCCAGAGAAGTATATCAGAGTAATCTGGACGATAGTCCTCAGTTTGGCTCAAATAAAACTCTTTTCTATTCCCAGTATAGATTGTTAATTATATATTATTATTTTCATTGACAAGGTCTAGAAGGACTCCCTGATTCTGGTTTCTAGTTACTTGGATCTCTGCATTCTTGCACGGGCATGTTCTGTCACTTCAGGAGTGTCTGATTCTCTGCGAACCTATGGGTTTAGCTCACCAGGGTCCCCTGTCCGTGGAGATTCTCCAAGCAAGAACACTGGAGTGGGTTTTCAAGTCCTCCTTCATGGGATCTTACTAACCCAGGGGCTGAGTTGTGTCTCTTGTGTCTCCTGCATTGGCAGGTGGGTTCTTCACCACTAGCTGTACTTGGGAAGCCCAGGGCAACCCTTCACCATTCTGTTATCAAGGATATAAATCCCACTGTGGGCTAAGCAGTGTTATTTTATTGAAAAATCCATTAGTACAAGATTAATACCTAAATGCAACAGATTAAAATACCAATGTTCAATTGTGTATTTTATTAAAAAAAATAAGCCCTGAAGAAGTTATAAAATAATCAAAATCATGTAGAACAACATTCATATTGTCCAGTGATTTTCCTACTTATCAAGACTAATCCTTAGAATTCTCTTTATTTCCTTCTTCTTCTTCTTCTTCTTCTTCTTCTTCTTTTTGTCTCAGTTAAATAACCTGGGCATAGATGATCAATAAGTCCTTTTGGCTCTGTTTACAAAGTATTTCTAGACTCTCTCCTCCTTGCTTTATGTCCACCGCTATCTTCAAGTCAACACCACTTCTGCTGCTTTTTTTCACATGGAATTATCACTCTGGTCTTCAAACTACTCGTGATTTTACTCTGGATTTTCTATGTGTATTTCACATAGCAGCATTATAAGCCACCAGACAAGACAACTGGCTAAATTTGAAAGAGATGAACAGGAATGTATTTTAAGTATAAATTTATCTCAAATATGTCATGAGATATATTGTGTTCTGTATTTTTATTTGTTAATGTAGCAATACTAAACGAAAAGAAAAATCTTTATCTTAATGTGAAACAGATTATGGGTTTCCTTTGTGTTTCTGCTAGTAAAGACTCTACCTGCAATACAGAAAACACCATTTTGATTCCTAAAGGGTGATGATCCTCTGGAGAAGAATGGACTATCCACACCAATATCTTTGGGCATCCTTGGTGGCTCAGATGGTAAAGAATCTGCCTGCACTACGGGAGACCTGGGTTTGATTCCGGGTTGTGAAGATACCCTGGAGGAGGATATAGCAACCCACTCCAGTATTCTTCCCTGGAAAATCCCATGGACAGGAGAACCTGGCCAACTACAGCCCATGAGGTCACAAAGAGTCAGACATGACTGAGCAACTAAGCACAGCACAACAGAGATTAGGCCATGTGCTTTTACAAAATCCTTTAGTCTTTTCATTGAATTTAGAATAATGTATCATTATCTTCAAGAGTCCATGTGATGTAATCTCCAAATATAACCCTGCCATTTTTCTCTCAATCACTACTCTCCAAATGCAATAGCCTTTCTTTTCCGGTAAGTTGCCAGATTTGTTCTTGATAGAGCACATTTGTATTTGCAGCTCTCTTTGGCTGGCCTGTCCCTCTTTCCTGAAGAATATTATAGGACTAGTTTCTTCTTACAATGCAAGCTTAAGTTCAAAGATCTCCTTACCAGAAAAGATACTCCATGGCTCATGAGTGAGCTTTTTCTTCTGATTCTACGCTGTTTCTTTACAGTATCTGTTATAACCCAAATTTGTAGTATTATTTTTGTGGAATAATTTACTAATTCATTTATTTACTTTTATTATCCATCTCCACCACTATCTTAAACATCTCTCTTATACAAATGAGTAGTGAGTATGATATTTAGGGAACTGTTTTCTTTTATTCTTTAAGAAAGAGTGAGATTACTGCATTAGATAAATATAAAACTGGTAAATGTCTTACAGAGCAAGACACTCATAACCTTTGTTTGCTGTTACCATTTCTACAAAACAAAAATAAACAAGGTAATACATCACTTCACACTGTCTGGAATATATCCAAACAGGCGATAACAAGTCAAACACGGAAGTAAACTCTGATTGGCCTTGTAACAATACTCCATCTTGTCAGTGAAAAATCACATTGTACTGTCTTTTCTCTTATCTCCAAATTTTGGATAATTTTCTTCAACTCAGTGACTTTTATACTTGAACGGCAAGTCATTTTGTGTCTTTATCATCTAGTAAGAAAATGGAAGGGTGGAAAAAGTCAGATAATGGTCATGAGGGACTCTCTATTTAATCCATAGAGATTATTATTAGACAAATGTCAGTATTCCCTAGGATTTGGTGAGAAACTGCAGTTACAATAATGTAATAATTAATACAAAGGTCTTTGCCAGAGTGGAAGGAATATTTGTGAGGATTCATTTATATCAACCCTATAAGTTTAACTTGAAAATAGTAGCCAGTTCTAATGTTAGAAAACAATAAGTCTCTCAACATTCTTTTTCAAAGCAGGTAAAATAATGAGGATATCTTTAAGCCAAAAGCAAACTTTCCTTTAAAGCCAAACTTATAGATACTTGGTAAACATAATTTTAAGGTGAAAAAATGTGGTTAAAAAGTCAGATTTGGAGATTACATTTACTTTAGTAATTTAATTTTTATTGAAGTATAGTTGGTCTACAAAGCTCTATTTTCAGGTGTACAGCAAAATGATTAAATATAGATACATGTGTGTATATATATATATATATATACTTTTTCAGATTATTTTCCCTTACATATTATTACAAAATATTGAATATAGTCCCCTAGGCTCTACAGTAGGTTCTTGCTTATCTGTTTTATACAAAGTAGTGTGTATGTGCTAATCATAAACTCCTAATTTATCTTCCTTCCCCTTAACCCCCTGGTAACCAAAAGTTTATTTTCTATGTCTGTGATTTTTTTTTTCTTTTGCAAATTGATTCATTAGAATTTTAGTAAAATGTTATTTCTGCCTGTCCAGCTGCTCTTACTGCATCTATGGCTAGCCACTGGGGACAGCCATACAGTGGTGGAAGCATAAAGAGAAAAAATAAGCTCTTGCTTTCCTGTCAAAAAACAGCTAAATAAAGCTCTGGGTTTAGGGAGTGCATGGAAGGTGACAAGGCAGGAAAAGAACTCACACAGTGCTTTCTGTATGGTGAGAGTCAGTTAAGCTGAAGACTTTAGCAGCAGTGCAAGCTAACAGGTGTCTCTAAAAGCAACTGTCTGAAGTTGCAGTTTAGACTCATTCATGTTTAAGAGAGATGGTATTAGTCACAAAAGCTCCTTCTTTGTTCATGTCAAAATAATTGAGCATTTTCCCTAAAATTGCTGGTGTTGAACAAGCTTTTAAGAAATTTAAAGAACTGAGAATGGGCATGAGTTACAAGGGTTTTATTTCCCTGTTATTAGCACAAATCAATTTTGCAAAGCTGCACACTAAAAATGAGTATCTATAGAATTTTGCAAGCAGAGTCCTAATAAAAATCCTAAAGATTATGCTCTTAACCTTCACTAGGTGGCCCATCCATCCCAGCCTTTATTCCCACAGCTTCAGCCAGGTCTAAGAGGGCTCAGAGGACATTTGATTCAAAGAGAAGTCAGTTTTATTGAAATTAAAAATCCAAAATAAGGTTTAGCATTCTTTCTTAACTATCTGTTACTGGAAAGCATAGCAGCTCTTAAAAACAAAAAAACAGCCACATTATTACATGGTTTTGGTTATATGACCATTAATTACCTAAGTATCATTGTTTAATATGAATTTATTTATTTTAATTGAAGGTTAATTACTTGAGAATAGCACTGGAACATGTATAATATCATATATGAAACAAACTACCAGTTCAGGTTTGATGCATGATACTGAATGATTGGGGCTGGTGCACTGGGACGACCCAGAGGGATAATAAGAGGAGGGAGTAGGGAGGGGGTTTCAGGATGGGAAACATGTGTAAAGCTGTGGCAGATTCATGTTGATGTACGGCAAAACCAATACAATACTGTAAAGTAGATACCATTTTAATAAGATTATTTCCATGAAAAAGTGATAAATTTGAGCAGTTCAGAATGAAATACATTTCTCTGTTAGAATTTTATTTCCAGTCCCGGTGGGCTCAGTGACAATGGATTTGTTTTAATGATGACCACAAGGCCGAAAGATTGAGAATGTACAACAGTGAAAATGGATAAGTACAGGGAATGTCCAGTCTGGAAAAGTGTGGGTTAAAGGAAACTCCAAAGCCCCCATAATTCCCAAAGGACTGTCATCAGGGAGAAAATGGACATAATTTGCAAGCATTGAGACTTGTAAGGGAAAAATTCCAACCTTGTAACATCTGAGGGTTCAGAAAATATACTCTCATCACAGGAGGGAAAACTGACTAGAAACTAGAAGTTTCTTTATGAGAAATCTAAGCTGGACAATGTACTTCCAGGTCTGCCAATGGACATAACCTCTGATTCTGGAAAAGTGGCATCGTCACAGAGTGAAAGAAGCTGAATGAGAAGATCCTCAAGGTCAATGTCCCCAAGGACCCGGAAATGTTCTAGTTTGTACCACACTTCCTTTGCTTTTATGAACTCTACCAAGACTTTTACCAACTTCAAACATTTTAAAGATTTTTTTTGGATAAGGATTATTCATAATTAATTAATTTTTAAAAGGTATTTTTATGAAGTTTGTTGTAGGAAAACATACACAGCAAGGTCTTCGATGAATCTATATTAACTAGCACATATGGGTGAAGACTGAAGCTTCCAAAAACTGAAAAATGACTATGAATGGCAGTTGTTTAGCTATCTGATTCTCAAGTTTGCATTTATAATGTAGGGTTAATGATGACAATTTGAATATGAGATGGTGAAATTTATGTATATGTAAAGCACCAAACAGAGTGATTTTTAATCAGTAGGCTGAATTAATGAAATATATTATTATGAACCATTATGTCATTACATATTTTGCAATAATAATGGTCATTTGTGTATTTTGTGTGAGGTCCAGAAGACCATCCAGAAAGCACCATCTACATGTTGTGTGAATGTTACATTAATTTTAGACTATGTAATTCAGAAGGAAATAAAACAGATTGGTTGGGTAATAAAAATTAAATAAAACTCCAAAATGCATTAAAAATGATCAATTTTTCTTCATTACTCAGTATCTTTGTCTCATATTTCAACTTCTACCTTAAGAAAATAATGAGTATATTACAATATGACTGCTGTTCTATTGATTTACAAAAATTGCTATGAAAATTCAGAAAAGGAAGCCTCTGATTTTTTTTTTCCTGGTAAAAAATGTCTATTGACCAGGTGGTATTTTTTTTTTTTAATTTTTATTTTATATTTCAAGGTAGTTGAATAACAATGTTGTACCTGGTCAAGAGAAACCTGAAGTACCACCAAATTTGGCCTTCAGATACAGAATGAAGCAGTGCAAAAGCTAACGGAGTTTTGCCAAAAAAACACATTAGTCATAGCAAACATCCTCTTTGAACAACACAAGAGAAGACTCTTCACGTGGACATCACCAGAAAGTCAATACTGAAATCAGATTGAATATATTATTTGCAGCCAAAGACAGAGAAACTCTATACACAGCAAAAACAAGACCAGGAGCTGGCTGTGGCTCAGATTATGAACTCCTTATTGTCAAATTCAGACTGAAATTGAAGATAATAGGGAAAACCACTAGACCATTCACATATGACCTAAACTCGATGCCTTATGATTATACAGAAGAAGTGACAAATACTCTCATGGGATTAAATCTGCTAGAGAGAGTAGCTGAAGAATTATGAGCAGAGATTTGTGACATTGTACAGAGGGCAGTGGTCAAGACCATCTCCAAGAAAAATAAATTCAAAAAGGCAAAATGGTTGTCTAAAGAGGCCTTACAAATAGCTAAGGAAAAAGAGAATCTAAAAGCAAAGGAGAAAAGGAAAGACATACCCATTTGAATGCAGAGTTCCAAGAAATAGCAAGGAGAGTTAAGAAAACCTTCCTCAATAATCAATGAAAGTAAATAGAGTGAAAAAATAGAATGGAAAAAACTGGACATCTCATCGAGAAAATTACAGATAACAAGGAAATACTGCATGCAAATATTGTCACAATAAAGGACAGAAATGGTATGGACCTAACAGAAATAGAAAATATTAAGAAGAGGTGCCAAGAATACACAGAACTATACAAAAAAAAAATCTTCATGACCCAGATAATCATGATGATATGATCACTCACCTAGAGCCAGATATCCTGAAATGTAAAGTCAAGTGGACCTTAGAAAGCATCACTATGAACAAAGCTAGTGGAAATAGTAGAATTGCAGTTGAGGTATTTCAAATACTGAAAGATGATGCTATGAAAATGCTGCATTCAATATGTCAGCATTTTTTGAAAACTCAGCAGTTGCCACAGGACTAGAAAAGGTCAGTTTTCATTCCAGTCCCAAAGAAAGGCAATGCCAAAGATGTCCAAAGAGCCACACAATTGGACTTATCTCACATGCTTGCAAATTAATGTTCAAAATCCTCCAAGCCAGGCTTCAACAGTATGTGAACCATGAACTTCCAGATGTTCAAGATGGATTTAGAAAAAGCAGAGGAACCAGAGATCAAAATGCCAACATCCAATGGATCATAGAAAAATTAAGAGTTCCAGAGTAATATCTACACCTGCTTTTTTGACTATAACAAAGCCTTTGACAGCATGAATCACAACAAACTGAAAAATTCTTAAAAAGATGAGAATAATAGACCAACTGCCCTGCCTCCTGAGAAATCTGTATGCAGATCAAGAAGCAACAGTTTAAACTGGACATGGAAAAACAGATTGTGCCAGGAGCCAGCGTGAGGAATCCCGCCCATGGCAAAGGTCATGAGGAAGGAAGCCGGACAAAGCTCAAGGGCATGATCAGGCTTCAGGGGTTCCCCCTGGTATTTCCTGAGCATCCACCCCCAAAACCCAGAGTCTGCCTGTTTTACTGTGTTATGCTTTCTACCTACTCTTCTGACATTAACAGGGGGCTGTCCCACCACCACCTTTTTCTGGAAAAGGTTAATTTAGAGCTTTTAAATAATAAATCTCCTGGGTATAATAAGAGTGTTTCAATACAAAAATTCCTCTGATGGCTTTCTAGCCTGTCTGCCGGACTCTTACAGCTGTGCAAGTGATTGTTTGTTGCCTCCAGGCTGCAAGAGGCATAGGAAACTTAAAACATCCTAGGAATGTAAGGGCTTCTGAGGAGTCAAAATCATTAGAATAGGACTGATTAAAGGTTTCATTTGTTGAGCCAGTACTTGCTGCCAAATTTTCATATCTTTTATCTGTAGATATAGTTGGTATATAGAAAAAACAGGTAATAGACCTGGTATTAGCAACATTAGATCTTTGAGTTAAGTACTTTCTTTGTTATAATCTACTGCACCTTTGTTCTACAGGACTGTAACTTTATTTAGTACTTTGAGGGTGATGCAGAGTAAAGAAAAAACACATCTAGGGAAAAAGAGTTTTCTGGTTGATAGACATTTATCTAGGAAGAGAGCCATAAAAATGTTAACAGGCCTCTGGGCCAGAAGATAATGTAAACCACCTGAGACCTTTTGTATACAGGAATGTATGCAAAAGGAGAGCCCGGTCTCAGTGAGGGTCAGGATTGCTGCCCCTGCATAACTCTGCATATTCCATTATTTCTTTATGTACAATTGGGGTATATAAGCTGATTTTGAAAATAAAGTCTTGTGTCTTGCACTGACACTGGGCTCCCCCATGTCATTCTTTTCTCCCCTTTCTGGCTGAATTCCCATCTGAAGAGGGGAGGCTTGCCAAGTCTACTTACTTGCCCTTCCTTCTAAGATCCATGTGACAGGGAGCCCAAGGCAAGGCACCCTCCGCTATTCAAGTGAGCGTCAGTGACCCAATGAAGATGGTGCAAACCTCTTGTCTCGAGGTTTTATTAGTTTTCTGCATAAGACAAGTTATTCTGCATCTTTTCTCCACTAATTTTCCTACTACACTATTCTTTCCTAATCTCTTTATATTTCTAATTACATAGTCCTTTTCCAGATTCTGACTCCATCCCCACTGAATTCCCTGGATACACCAGGGCTGGACCCCAGCAAGATTGGTTCCAAATAAAGAAAGGAGTGTGTCAAAGCTGTAAATTGTCACCCTGCTTATTTAATTTACATGCAGAACACATCATGCATAATGCCGGGCTGGATGAAGCACAAACTGGAATCAAGATGGCCAGGAGAAATATCAGTAACCTCAGATATGCAGATGACACCACCCTTATGGTAGAAAGCAAAGAACTAAACAGCCTCTTGATGAAAGTGAAAGAAGAGAGTGAAAATGTTGGCTTGAAACTCAACCATCAGAAAACTAAGATCATAGCATCCGGTCCCATCACTTCATGATGAAGAGATGGGGAAATAATGGAAACAGTGAGAAACTTTATTTTGTGTGTCTCCAGTCATGGCCTGTGGCTGTAGCCATGAAATTAAAAGAGGTTTATTTCTTGGAAGAAGAGCTAGACCAACCTAGACAGCATATTAAAAAGTAGAGACATTACTTTGCCAACAAAGGTCCATCTAGTCAAAGCTATGGCTTTTTCAGTAGTCATGTATGAAATGTTGGCTTGAAACTCAACCATCAGAAAACTAAGATCATAGCATCCGGTCCCATCACTTCATGATGAAGAGATGGGGAAATAATGGAAACAGTGAGAAACTTTATTTTGTGTGTCTCCAGTCATGGCCTGTGGCTGTAGCCATGAAATTAAAAGAGGTTTATTTCTTGGAAGAAGAGCTAGACCAACCTAGACAGCATATTAAAAAGTAGAGACATTACTTTGCCAACAAAGGTCCATCTAGTCAAAGCTATGGCTTTTTCAGTAGTCATGTATGGATGTGAGAGTTGGACTATAAAAGAAAGCTGAGTGCTGAAGAATTGATGCTTTTGAACTGTGGTGTTGGAGAAGACTCTCAAGAGTCCTTTGTACTGCAAGGAGATCCAACAAGTCCATACTAAAGGAAATTAGTCCTGAATATTCATTGGAAGGACTGATGCTGAAGATAAAACTCCATTACTTTGGCCATCTTATGTGGAAATCTGACTCATTGGAAAAGACTGGTGCTTTGGAAGATTGAAAGTAGGAGGAGAAATGGATGACAGAGAGAATGAGATGGTGGATAGCATCACCATCTAAACGGACAAGTATTTGAGTAAGCACTAGCAGTTAGTAATGAACAGGGAAGTCTGGTATGCTACAGACCATGGGGTCACAAAGAGTTGGACAAACCTGAGTGACTGAACTGAACTGAACATTTTCAGGTATACAATGTTTCAGCTAGACATATACATGTATTTTTTTTTTCATATTCTTTTCCCTTTGAGTCATTGCATAACACTGAGCAGACTTTCTTGTGCAATACAGTAGGTCCTTGTTGATTATTCATCTTAAACATTGAAGTGTGTACATATAAATCCCAAACTCCCTAACTATTCCTCCTACTCTCCCCACAACCCTGACAACAATAGGTTCACTTTGTGAGTCTGAATCCATTTCTATTTTGTAAATAAGTTCTTTTTTTTTTTTTTCAGATTTTGCGTATAAGTTCCTCTTTCACTTTCATCAAGAAGCTTTTTAGTTTCCCTTCACTTTCTGCCATGAGAGTGGTGTCATCTGCATATCTGAGGTTATTGATATTTCTCCTGGTAATCTTGATTCCCAGTTGTGTTTCTTCCACTCCAGCATTTCTCATGATGTACTCTGCTTACAAGTTAAATAAGCAGGGTGACAATATACAGCCTTGATGGACTCCTTTTCCTATTTGGAACCAGTCTGTTGTTCCATGTCCAGTTCTAACTGTTGCTTCCTGATCTGCATACAGATTGCTCAAGAGTCAGATCAGGTCGTCTAGAATTTTCCACAGTTGATTGTGATCCACACAATCAAAGGCTTTGGCATAGTCAGTAAAGCAGAAATAGATGTTTTACTGGAATTCTTTTACTTTTTCCATGATCCACCAGATATTGACAATTCTATCTCTGGTTCCTCTGCCTTTTCTAAAACCAGCTTGAACATCAGGAAGTTCATTCAGAAAATGAGGATTATGGCATCCAGTTCCATCACTTCAGATGGGAAACAGTGGAAATAGTGTCTGACTTTATTTCTTTGAGCTCCAAAATCACTGCAGATGGTGACTGCAGCCATGGAATTAAAAGATGCTTACTCCTTGGAAGAAAAGTTATGACCAACCTAGATAGTATATTACAAAGCAGAGACATTACTTTGCTGACTAAGGTCCATCTAGTCAAGGCTATGGTTTTTCCAGTAGTCATGTATGGATGTGAGAGTTGGACTGTAAAGAAAGCCGAGCACTGAAGAATTAATGGTTTTGAACGGTGGTGTTGGAGAAGACTCTTGAGAGTCCCTTGGCCTACAAGGAGATCCAACCAGTCCATTCTGAAGGAGATCAACCCTGGGATTTCTTTGGAAAGAATGATGCTAAAGCTGAAACTCCAGTACTTTGGCCACCTCATGCGAAGAGTTGACTCATTGGAAAAGGCTCTGATGCTGAGAGGGATTGAGGTCAGGAGTAGAAGGGGATAACATAGGATCAGATGGTTAGATGGCATCACTGACTCAATGGATATGAGTCTGAGTGAATTCCGAGCGTTGGTTATGGACAGGGAGGCCTGGCGTGCTGTGATTCATGGGGTCACAAAGAGTCAGACACGACTGAGCAACTGAACTGAACTGAACTAACACCACATAATATGATATCTGTCTTCCTTCTAATTGCATCTTGCAGGATAGGGCATGGCTTCTCAGGTAAACAAAAGAAAGTGCATATAAAGAGGAAGAGAGAGTATCTCCTGCAAAGCACAGTGGTACAAAAGAATATGGAGCATTGGGCACTTAGAGAAGGGAACTTTGGGCTCATGCTTTGGGGTGCCTAGAATTGACTCTTGGAAAAGTGGGAAGAAAGAATCTTAAACACTGCAGGAATTTTAAACTGAACATCTAGTCAGTGGATGGCATTAGAGGGGGAAAGAGACAGATTTTTCTCTCAGAAAATCACATTGGCAGCAGTAGCCACAATAAGCTGGAGTCTTTGAAAATTGACAGAGAGAAAAATCCAGGGCACAGTTTCAGAAAATTCAAAAGTTTAGCAGCAAAATAATTTCTGTTCACAGGTTATATATCTACAGAGACATGCTAAAGATTCCACCAAACATGCAAATTTCAAATATTTTCTCTCATTCTGTGTGTTTCATTCTACTTTTCAACACAATTGAAAAATTATTTGGCCATATATATATAAGGCTTTAATTCTGGGCTTTGTATTCTATTCATCTGAGATACACACACACACACACACACACACACACACACACACACACACACACACACACATATATATGCCAACCCCACATTATTTTGATTACTAAAATTATGCAGCAAGCTATACAATCAGGAAGTGTGAATCCTGAAGGTTTGCTCTTCCTTTGCAGGATTGTCTTGGTTATCTGAGGTATAAACAAATGCAGCAGGGTAGAAGGATATAAATGTAATGCAAAAATCAGCTGCATTTTTATAAATCAGCAATGAACAATCCAAAAGGGAAATTTAAAAAAACCAACAATTTTATTATAGTAACATTAAAATAATGAAATACCTAAGAATTAACCAAAGAGGTGAAAGGCATACAATGAAAAATGCCATACATTGCTGCAAAAAATTAAAGAAATATTCTTGGAGATGTTTATAATTAATATTGCTAAGATGTCAATGCTGCTGCTGATAAGTTGCTTCAGTTGTATCCAACTCTGTGTGACCCCATAGATGGCAGCCGACTAGGTTTCTCTGTCTGTGGGATTCTCCAGGCAAGTATACTGGAGTGGGTTGCCATTTCCTTCTCCAGTGCATGAAAGTGAAAAGTGAAAGTGAAGTGACTCAGTCATGCCCGACTCTTAGTGACCCCATGGACTACAGCCTACCAGGCTCTTACATCCATACTACAAATTAAAAAAAAAAAGTCCTCAATGATTTATTTATTATTATTTATTTATTTTTTTGTGGATGTATAAAAACTCACCCTAAAATTCATATAGAATCCCAAGGGACCTCAGATAATCAAAACAACCTTGTAAAGGAAGAGCAAACCTTTAGGATTCACACTTCCTGATTGTATAACTTGCTTCAGAATTTTAGTAATCAAAATAATGTGGGGTTGGCATATATCCATATCTATATCTATATCTATAGATAGATATCTATATCTATATCTATAGATAGATATCTATATCTATCTATATCTATATCTATCTCTCTTTCTCTCTATATATATGTGTGTGTGTGTGTGTGTGTGTGTGTGTGTGTGTGTGTGTGTGTATCTCAGATGAATAGAATACAGAGCCCAGAATTAAAGCCTTATATATATGGTCAAATAATTTTCAATTGTGTTGAAAAGTAGAGTGAAACTCACAGAATGAGAGAAAATATTTGAAATTTACATATCTGATATGGTAGTGATACTCAACATAAACAGCTTCTAAAACTCAACAAGAAAAACCAAACAATCTGATTCAAAAAGGGGCAAAGGAGTTGAAATGATATTTTTCCAAAGACACACATAAACCTAACAAGTACATGAAAATGTGCTTGACATCACTAATCACTATGGGAATGAATATAAAAACTGTGATGAGATACTATCTCATATCCATTAGAATTACTACTATCAAAACACCACAAAAGAGAAAATAACAAGTTTGGCTACAAAAGTGGAGAAAAATGTAACCCTGAATACTGCTGTCCAGAATTTTAAATGAAACAATTGATGCAGAAAGTAGAATGGCACTTTTTCAAAAAAATTAATGCTGCATGACCCACCAATTCCACTTCAGGGTATATACCCAGTACAACTGAAAATAAAAGGGCTCAAATATATATTTAAATGTCCATATTTATAGCAGCAATATTAAAAATACTCAAAAATGGAAGCAACTCAAGTGTCCATCAATAATAAACTTAATTGGTAAAATGTGGTATATATGTAAAATGGATTAATACTAAGTGTTAAAAAGGAAGGATTCTGACATACCTTACGTCATAGAGGAACTTTGAAGACATTATGCTAAATGACATTAGCCAGTTGCAAAATGGCAAATGCTGTTTGATTCCACTTAAAGAAGGTCATCAAAAGCATTAGAGACAGAAAATAGGATGATGTTGCTTTGCAAGGGCAAATTAGGAAGTTTTGTTCAAGGGGAACAGGGTTTTAGTTTTGCAAGATGAAAAGGGTTTAGAAGATTATTTGTACTTCTTACGTACTTTTCAAATCTAGAATTTCAATTTGATTTCTTGTATAATTTCTATATTTCATTGATAGTTTTTACTGTTTGAAACAACATTGTCTTCATATCTTTCTTTACTTCTTTAGTCATGCTTGCTCTTGTTTAGTTCTGTGAGCATAGTTATAACGGTCCTTTTGAGGTATTTTTCTAGTAAATCTGTGCTCTCACAGATAGTTGTGTGTTATGAGAGCTGTGTGTCATTTTTCCCCAGTGTGTGTGATACTTATACTCTCATGTTTCTTGGCATGATAGAAAGAAATAAAGAAGCAAAGAAAGAAAGATTATTATTATTTTTTTTTAAGATACTGGACATTTTAGATAATATATCTAATCTGGCTTTGCTGGTTTACTCCCCACCACAGGAGCTAATTGTTACTATTAGCTGGTTTATTTTTTACTAACTGACTGGCTTATTTTAGTGAAATCTCCCTTTCCATCCTCCTTCAGACCCTCCCCCTTCCCCTTCTGCTCCAGCCCCTGTCTTATACCTCTGCTGTTGCAGCAGATGCACCCTGGTGTATAACTATCACCTCTCCAGCATGGCAGTGACATTAGTGAGCTTCTCTTTCCCAAATTGCCCCAATACACTAACTTGATATATTTGTGACTGAAGTCCAATTCATTTTTTTAATTAATTTTTTTTAATTGAAGGACAATTGCTTTTTTTTTTTTTTTTTTACAGAATTTTGTTGTTTTCTGGCAAATCTCAACATGAATCAGCCAGCAGTTGAGCTCAGTTGCTCAGTCGTGTCTGACTCTCTGTGACCCCATGGACTGCAGCACGCTAGGCCTCCCTGTTCATCACCAACTGCCAGAGCTTACTCAAACTCACGTCCATCGCGTTGGTAATGCCATACAATCATCTCATCCTCTGTTGTTCCCTTCTCCTTTCATGCTTTCAATCTTTCCCAGAATCAGGGTTTTTTCCGATGAGTAAATTCTTTTCATCAGGAGGCCAAAGTACTGGAGTTTCAGCTTCAACATCAGTCCTCCCAATGAACATTCAGGACTGATTTCCTTTAAGATTAACTAGTTGGATCTCTTTGCAGTCCAAGGGACTCTCAAGAGTCTTCTCCACCACCACAGTTAAAATACATCAATTCTTCAGCACTGAGCTTTTTTATAGTCCATCCCTCACATCCATAAATGACCACTGAAAAAACCATAGTCTTTACTAGATGGACCTTTGTTGGCAAAGTAATACCTCTGCTTTTTAATATGCTGTCTAGATTGGTCATAGCTTTTCTTCCAAGGAGCAAGTGTCTTTCAATTTCATTGCTGTAATCACCATCTGCAGTGACTTTTGACTCTGGGGCCCCCCAAAATAAAGTCTGTCACTGTTTCCATTGTTTCCCCATCTATTTGCCATGAAGTGATGGGACTGGATGCCATGATTTTAGTTTTCTGAATATTGAGTTTGAAGACAACATTTTCACTCTCCTCTGTCACTTTCATCAAGAGGCTTTTTAGCTCCTCTTCACTTTCTGCCATAAAGGTAGTGTCATCTGCATATCTGAGATTATTGATATTTCTCCTGGCAATCTTGATTCCAGCTTGTGCTTCATCCAGCCCAGCATTTCTCATGCTGTCCTCTGCATATAAGTTAAATAAGCAGGGTGACAGTATACAGTCTTGACACACTCCTTTCCCTATTTGGAACTAGTCTGTTGTTCCATGTCCAGTTCTAACTGTTGCTTCTTGACCTGCATACAGATTGCTCAGGAGGCAGGTCAAATGGTCTAGTATTCTCGTCTCTTTCAGAATTTTCCACAGTTTGCTGTGATCCACACAGTAAAAGACTTTGGCAGAGTCAATAAAGGCATAGGCATGCATATGTCCTCTCCCTTTTGAACCTCCCACCCATCTCCCTACCCATCTTGCACTTTTAGGGTGATACACAACCCCCCTTTGAGTTTGTTGAGCCATACAGCAATTTCCCTTTGGCAGTCTATTTTACATATGTTAGTGTAAGTTTCCATATTACTCTCCATGAGGTTCAGATCAGTATTTGTTCTTACAGCAGGAAGGCTCCTCCCAGCTATCTGATTCCTCAATTCTCTTCTTTACACTGTGCAGTTTACAGTCTAGACTGTATCTTCATTTAAATAAGAAATTTCCACTAATTGCCTTTCATCATGAATTCCCCCACTGTTCTTGAGATTATTCTTAGGTTTGAACTTTTTCATTATCTGTTGCAAAGGCCTTTCTTTTGGGAAGAGAAAGAGATCTGCATTACCACCTGCTTCTTGCCCTACTACTGACTTGAAAGTGAAAGTCCCTCAGTCGATTCCAACTCTTAGGATCCATGGACTGCAGCCTGCCAGGCTCCTCTGTCCGTGGAATTTTCCAGGACAGAATATTGGAGTGAGTAGCTGTCCCTTTGTTCAGGGGAATCTTCTCTACCCAGGGGTTAAACTCCTGTCTTCCACATTTCAGGTGAGTTCTTTACCCTCTGAGCCACTAGGGAAGCCCAAGAGTACCAGAGTGGGCAGCCTATCCATTCTCCAGCAGATCCTCTGAACCCAGGATTCAAACCAGGGTGTCCTACATTGCAGGCAGATTCTTTACCAGCTGAGCTGTGAGAAAATCCAAGCAAAATGTTTGAGCTAGAATTCTGGATCCAGAGATGCCATCACATCAAGCTTCTGTCTAAGTAACCCCAATGAAGAAGATGACACTGATGGAGAGTCTGTAAGCTGCCAGATGCCCTCTCAGCTGGCCTCTCCTGGGGAGGAACCACCACTGCACAAGATGGCCAATGGCAGTTGGTGCTTCAGTATTCTCAGCCTGCTGTGCCTGAGGCAAAGCCTCTCTTCCTTGAGTGGAGCCTGTGTGGAAGAAGAAAGCCCAACTCTTGACCACACTAATCCACCCAGGACTTGATCTCAGAAATAGATCATAAGGGGAAAGATGAGAAACACTGATGTCCTGTTTCCCCCTTGAAAAAAAGGAGCTGAGGAGAGTGGAGACCCACTTTCTTGCTGCTGAAGACAAAAGTCGAGTCTATCTTGGAGAGCTAGAATGGGAAGAAGAGAGAGTAGGCTGGAGTCAAATGCCAAACTCTAACTTCTTTTGCTGGAATTTCATAGATTTTCTTGAATTGATATTTCTTCATTCATTGTCTTTAGGTTAAATTCAGAAGGCTTTAAATGGTTGATTTTGATCCTTTCCACCAGTTTAACTGGGAGCAGGTCAGCAGACATCTACAAGCTGCCTCCACAACTATCAATCTTCTGCTGCTATGGTTTTGACTTTTGCTGAGTGTTGTAGAAATTTAATCATATAATATGAGTCTTCTCAGAAATTAATATTTCACTCATAAATATGTACTTAAAATTTATTCAAATTTTGATAATTTATTTATAAAAGTAGACAATATTTCACTGAATGAATGAACTAAAATAGTTTCATCCATTCATCTATTAAAGGGCATGTGAGTTATTTTCAATTTTTGGTAATTGTGAAGCAAGCCAATTTAATTACAGGTTTCTATATGGACATAAGTTTTTAAAACAGTATTGTAAATATTTAGGTGTATAATTGCTGAATCTTATGCTAAGCTACATTTCCTTATTTTAAAGACTACAATATTGACTTCTAAAATGATTGAACCATTTTGCATATCCACTTAAAATGAATGAGATTCGTTGTTACTCCCTAACCTTATGATCAATTGGACTGGCATGGAGAAAGAGAATCAGTAAGACACTGGTGTAGGTATATGTGTATTTAAATAAGATATGTATTTATAATAATGTATATATAATATCTTATATATATCATATATTTTCATATATCTATAATAGCTTGTATATTATTTCAGTCAGTTCACTTACTCAGTGGTGTCCGACTCTTTGTAGCTTCATGAACTGCAGCATGCCAGGCTGCCTGTCCATCACCAACTCCTGGTGCTTGCTCAAACTCATGTCCATTAAGCTGGTGAGGCCATCCAACCATCTCATCCTCTCTCTGTGTGTGTATATATATATATATCTTATATGTAGAAGTAAAAGATATATCTTTTATACATGTATTAGATTGATATATATATATATTATACATTAAAATATTCCTTATTTTATGTATAAAGGACAACTTAATAATATAGAATAACTCACAACCTTATAACAATAATATGTATTTACATATATACATCAGTTCAGTTGAGTTCAGTCGCTCAGTCGTGTCTGACTCTTTGCGACCCCATGAATGGCAGCACGCCAGGCCTCCCTGTTCATTGCCATCTCTCAAAGTTCACTCAGACTCATGTCCATCGAGTCCGTAATGCCATCCAGCCATCTCATCCTCTATCATCCCCTTCTCCTCCTGACCCCAACTCCAACCAGCATCAGAGTCTTTTCCAATGAGTCAACTCTTCGCATGAGGTGGCCAAAGTACTGGAGTTTCAGCTTTAGCATCATTCCTTCCAAAGAAATCCCAGGGTTGATTTCCTTCAGAATAGACTGGTTGGATCTCCTTGCAGTCTAAGGGAGTCTCAAGAGTCTTTTCCAACACCACAGCTCGAAAGCATCAATTCTTTGGTGCTCAGCCTTCTTCACAGTCCAACTCTCACATCCATGCATGACCACAGGAAAAACCATAAGCTTGACTAGACGGACCTTAGTTGGCAAAGTAATGTCTCTACTTTTGAATATACATACTATCTACATTGGTCATAACTTTTCTTCCAAGGAATAAGCGTTTTTTAATTTCATGGCTGCAGTCACCATCTGCAGTGATCTCGGATCCTCCCAAAATAAAGTCTGACATTGTTTCCACTGTTTCCCCATCTGCTTCCCAAGAAGTGATGGGACTGGATGCCATAATCTTTGTTTTCTGAATGTTGAGCTTTAAGCCAACTTTTTCACTCTCCTCTTTCACTTTCATCAAGAGGCTTTTTAGGTCCTCTTCACTTTCTGCCCTAAAGGTAGTGCCATCTGCGTATGTGAGGTTATTGATATTTTTCCCAGCAATCTTGATTCCAGCTTGTGCTTCTTCCAGCCCAGCATTTCTCATGACGTACTCTGCATATAAGTTAAATAAGCAGGGTGACAATATACAGCCTTGACATACTCGCTTTCCTATTTGGAACCCATCTGTTGTTCCATGTCCAGTTCTAACTGTTGTTTACAGATTTCTCAAGAGGCAGGTTAGGTGGTCTGGTATTCCCATCTCTTTCAGAATTGTCCACAGTTTATTGTGAACCACACAATCAAAGGCTTTGGCATAGTCAATAAAGCAGAAAGAGATGCTTTTCTGAAACTCTCTTGCTTTTTCCATGATCCAGCAGATGTTGGCAATTTGATCTCTGGTTTCTCTGCCTTTTCTAAAACCAGCTTGAACATCAGGGAGTTCACGGTTCACATATTGCTGAAACCTGGCTTGGAGAATTCTGAGCATTACTTTGCTAGCATGTGAGATGAGTGCAACTGTGTGGTAGTCTGAGCATTCTTTGGCATTGCCTTCCTTTGGAATTCGAATGAAAACTGACCTTTTCCAGTCCTGTGGCTACTGCTGTTTTCCAAACTTGCTGGCATATTGAGTACAGCACTTTCACAGCATCATCTTCCAGGATTTGAAATAGCTCCACTAGAATTCCATCACCTCCACTAGCTTTGTTTGTAGTGATGCTTTCTCAGGTCCACTTGACTTCACATTCCAAGATGTCTGGCTCTAGATTAGTGATCACATCATCATGATTATTTGGTTCATGAAAATCTTTTTTGTACAGTTCTTCCATGTGTTCTTGCCACCTCTTCTTAATATCTTCTGCTTCTGTTAGGTCCATACCTTTTCTGTCCTTTATTGAGCCCATCTTTGCATGAAATGTTCCCTTGATATCTCTAATTTTCTTGAAGACATCTCTAGTCTTTCCCATTTTGTTCTTTTTCTCTATTTCTTTGCATTGATCACTGAAGAATGCTTTCTTATCTCTTCTTGCTATTCTTTGGAACTCTGCATTCAGATGCTTATATTTTTTCTTTTCTCCTTGGCTTTTCGCCTCTCTTCTTTTCACAGCTATTTGTAAGGCCTCACCAGACAGCCATTTTGCTTGTTTGCATTTCTTTTCCATGGGGATGGTCTTGATCCCTGTCTCTCATACAATGTCACGAACCTCATTTCATAGTTCATCAGGCACTCTATCTATCAGATCTAGTCCCTTAAATCTATTTCTCTCTTCCACTGTATAATCATAAGGGATATGATTTAGGTCATACATGAATGGTTTAGTGGTTTTTCCTACTTTCTTCAATTTAAGTCAGAATTTGGTAAGAAGGAGTTCATGATCTGAGCCAGTCATCTCCTGGTCTTGTTTATGTTGACAGTATAGAGCATATACACACACATATGTATATAGAGAGGATGGCTATAGGTATAAGTCCATGAGGCAAGCAGAAAATCTGGAATTCGGGTAAGAGTTGATTTTGCAATCTTATTTTTGAAATGTTCAAGTTTGGTAAGAAACTTAGGGTTTCTATCTAGCATTCTTGAGCCTAAATTTCTTCTTCTCCAGAAAACTGCAGTCTTTGTTTCTAAGGTCTTAAACTTATAGAATGAAGTGAATCCAACCCATGGAGGGTATCCTGCCCTACACAATATCTAGTGAAAAAGAAAGGCGGGGGGCGGGGAGGGGCTCCCTGATAGCTCAATTGGTAACGAATCCTTGGTTCAATTTCTGGGTCAGCAAGATCCACTGGGGAAGGAATAGGCTACCTGCTCTGGTATTCTTGGGCTTCCCTTGTGGTTCAGGTGGTAAAGAATCTGCCTGCAATGTGATAGACCTGGGTTTGATCCCTGGGTTGCAAAGATATCCTAGAGAAAGGAAAGACTACCCACTTCAGTACTCTGGCTTGGAGAATTCTATGGTATAGAGTCACAAAAAGTTGGGCACAACTGAGAGACTTTCACATATGTGCAAAATATCCTCACAGCATCCTTTAGTGTGAAAATGAAGTGAAGTTGCTCAGGCATGTCCAACTCTTTGTGACCCCATGGATCACCAGGTTCCTCCATCCATGGGATTATCCAAGCAAGAATACTGGAGTGAGTTGCCCTTATTTGGCTAAACAACTTGGCACTGCAGCTTAGCCAAGTTGACCAGAAATTAACTGTCACACTGGATTTTCTTTTAGCTTTTCTATTAGGTGTACAGTGACATCTGATTATATTTAAACTTGCGTTTCCTTAATAACTTCTTTCAGATGCTTTCATAGGCAGTTGTGTGTTGCTCTTTTTCTTCAAGTGCATGTGTCATACTTTCATGTTTCTATGCACATTACATAAGCTTTTAAGAAACTGGTTATTGTAGATGGTATGTTATGTCAGATCTGTTTACTGTCTGCCACCTTAAAGAGAATATTTTATGTTGGTCTCTATGATATATGTTTTACATGTAATCACTGATTTCATTTTCAGAACACTCATTTGAAATAGATAGACTAATTGCAATTATATTTCAGAAGAAAAAGTAAGTATGAAAGTGTTGATGGAACTTGTCTTGGGCTTCATAGATGATCATCATCCCATGCTCCACAACAGTCACCCACATAAGTAAAGGCAGTGCATGAGAGAAGGAGAGTGAGGTCATGGAGAGAAAGTCAAGAACTTGTTTTTAAATATGTTGCATTTCAGAAAAAAAAATGCTTCCATAAATTTTTACTAAAAATAATTTTTACTGTATTTCTCAGGTGAAGCTAAGTTTTGTTATAAACATCAACTCTCAAATCCCCAATGGAATATTACTCAGCCACTAAAAGGAATGAAATATGGTCATTTGTAGAGACATGGATGGAGCCAGAGTCTGCCATATGGAGTGCAGTAAGTCCAAAAGATAAAGACAAATATTGTATATTTATGCATACATATGGAATCTAGAAAAATGGTATGCTGCTGCTGCTAAGTCGCTTCTGTCATGTTCAACTCTGTGCGACCCCATAGATGGCAGCCCACCAGGCTCCCCCGACCCTGGGATTCTCCAGGCAAGAACACTGGAGTGGGTTGCCATTTCCTTCTCTAATGCATCAAAGTGAAAAGTGAAAGTGAAGTCGCTCAGTCATGTCCGACTCTTTGTGACCCCATGGACTGAAGCCTACCAGGCTCCTCCATCCATGAGATTTTTGAGGCAAGAGTACTGGAGTGGGGTGTCATTGCCTTCTCTGAGAAAAATGGTATAGATGATCTTATTTGCAAAGGAGAAAGTGAGACACAGGCATAGAGAACAAGTATATGGGTACCAAGGTGGAAAGAGGGCTTGGAATGATCTGGAGATTGGGATTAACATATATACACTACCATGTGCTATAAAGCACAGGAAGTTCAGCTCAGTGCACTGAGAGGACATAAAAGAAAAATGGGAAATTCCAAAGAGAGGTGATATATGTAAAATATGGCTGATTCACTTCAATGTGCAGCAGAAACTAAATATTGTAAAGAAATTGTATTCTGATAAATAAAAAAAATAAAGGTACTAAGATGCAGCTACTATGGAGAGCAGTACAGAATTTCCATAAAAAAACTAAAACTAGAATTACTGCATGATTCAGCAATTCTACACCTTGTACATATCTGAAGATGAAAATTCTAATTCAAAAAGATACATGGACCACAATGTCATAGTAGCACTATTTGTGATAACCAAAACATAGAAGCAGCCTATGGATTAAAGATTTACTGAGCATGGCCCCACCCTTCAGAACAAGACCCAGCTTCCCCCATATTCAGTCTCTCCAATCAGAAAGCTTCCATAAGCCTCTCATCCTGATTCAGCAGAGGGCAGACATAAGAAAAACCAGTTACAGAAAGCTAATCAAACCGATCACATCCACAGCCTTGTCTATTCAATGAAGCTATAAGCCATGCTGTGTAGGGCCAACCAAGATGGAGAGGTCATAGTTCTGACAAAACATGGTCCACTGGAGAGGGGAATGGCAAACCACTTCAATATTCTTGCCTTGAAAACCCCATGAAAAGACAAAAAGATATAACAATAAAAGATGAACTCCCAGGTTGTTAAGCACCCAATATGCTACTGGAGAAGAGTGGAGAAATAATTCCAGAAATAATGAAGAGAAAAAGCCAAAATGAAAACAATGCCCAGTTGTGGATGTGACTGATGATGGAAGTAAAGTCTGATGCCTGTAAAGAACAATATTGAATAGGAACCTGGAATTATAGGTCCATGAATCAAGATAAATTGGAAGTGGTGATACAGGAGGTGGCAAGAGTGAATACTGACATTTTAGAAATCACTGAGCTAAAATGGACTGGAATGGGAAAATTCAAATCAGATGACCCCTATAGCTAACACTATGGGCAAAAATCCCTTAGAAAAAAATGGAGTAGCTCTCATAGTTAATGAAAGAGTAAAAAATGCAATGCTTGGGTGTAACCTCAAAAATGACACAATGAATTCTGTTTACAAGGCAAATGATTCAATACCACAGTTATCTAACTCTATGCCCCAACCTCTAATATCAAAGAAGCTGAAGTTGAATGAGTCCTTGAAGATATACAAATCTTCTAGAACTAACAAGAAAAAGAGATGTCCTTTTTATCATAGGGGACTGGAAGGCAAAAGTAGAAGTCAAGAGATACTTGGAGTAATAGGCAATTTTGGCCTTGGAGTACAAAAAGAAACCAAACAAAAGCTAACAGAGTTTTGCCAAGAGAACACACTGGTCATAGCAAACACCCTTTTCCAGCACAAAAGAAGACTAACACATGAACATAACCAGATGGTCAATACCAAAATCAGATTGACTATATTCTTTGCATCCAAAGAAGGAGAAGATCTATACATTCAGCAAAAACAAGACCTGGAGCTAACTGAGGCTCAGATCCTGAGGTCCTTATTGACAAATTCAGACTTAAATTGAAGAAAGTAAGGAAAACCACTAGACAATTCACATACGACCTAAATAGAATCCCTTACAATTAAAGTGGAAGTGACAAATTGATGAAAGAGATGAAATATGATAGACAGAGTTCCAGAGGAACTATGGACAGAGTTTTGTGACATTGTACAGGAGACAGTGGTCAAGACCATCCCCCCAAAAAGAAATGCAAAAATGCAAAATGGTTGTATGACGAGGGCTTACTAATACCTGAGGAAAGAAGAGAAGCCAAAGGCAAAGGAGAAAAGGAAAAATATACCCATTTGAATGCAAAGTTCCTTAGAATAGCAAGGAGAGATAAGAAAATCGTCCTCATTGATCAATGCAAAGAAATAGAGGGGAAAAAATAAAATGAGAAAGATTACAGATCTTTTTAAGGAAATTCGAGATACCAAGGGAACATTTCATGCAGAGATGGGCACAATAAATGGCAGAAGTGGTATGAACCTAACAGAATCAGAGGATATTAAGAAGGGGTGGGAGGAATACACAGAACTATACAAAAAAGATCTTAATGACACAGATAATCACTATGGTGTGATCACTCACCTAGAGCCAGACATGCTGATGTGTGAAGTCAAGTGGGCCTTTGGAAACATCCCTATGAACAAAGCTAGTGGAGGTGATGGAATTCAAGTTGAGCTATTTTTAATGCTAAAAGATGATGCTGTGAAAGTGCTGCACTCAATATGTCAGCAAATTTGGAAAACTCACCAGTGGCCACAAGACTGGAAAAGGTCAGCTTTCATTAAAAGCTGAAAGAGAGGCAATGCCAAACAATGTTCAAACTACTGCATAACTGCACTGATCTCATATGGTAGCAAAGTAGTGCTCAAAATTCCCAAAGCCAAGCTTCAGCAACACATGAATTATAAATTTCCAAAGTTCAAGCTAGATTTAGAAAAAGCAGAGGAACCAGAAATCAAATTGCCAACACCCACTGTATCATATTTAAAACAAGAGACCACCAGAAATACATTTCTGCTTTATTGACTATGTCAAAGCCTTTTACAACATGGATCACAACAATCTGTGGAAAATTCTTCAAGAGACAAGAATACCAGACCACCTGACCTGCTTCCTGAGATATCTGTATGCAGGTCAGGAAGTAACAGTAAGAACCAGAAATGGAACAATAGACTGGTTCCAAATTGAGAAAGGAGTACACCAAGGCTGTATATTGTTTCTCTGTTTATTTAACTTGCAGATTGCATCATGTGAAATGCTGGGCTGGATGAAATACAAGGTGGAATCAAGATTGCTGGGAGAAATATCAATAACCTAAGATATGCAGATGACACCACCCTTATGGGAAAAAGTAAAGAAGAACTAAACAGCCTCTTGATGAAAGTGACAGAGGAGAGCGAAAAAGTTAACTTAAAACTCAACATTCAAAAAATGAAGATCATGGCACACAGTCCCATCACTTTATGGAAATTAGATGGGGAAACAATGGAAACAGTGTCAAACTTTATCTTTTTGGTCTCCAAAATCACTATAGATGGTTACTGCAGCCTTAAAATTAAAAGATGCTTGCCCCTTCAAAAAAAAAACTATGGTAAACCTAGACAGCTTATTAAAAAGCAGAGACATTACTTGGCTGACAAAGTGCCATCTAGTCAAAGCTATGATTTTTTCCAGTAGTCATGTATGGATGTGAGAGTTGGACCGTAAAGAAAGCTGAGCACTGAAGAATTGATGCTTTTGAATTGTGGTGTTGGAAAAGACTCTTGAAAGTCCCTTGAGCTTCAAAGAGATTCAACCAGTCCATTCTAAAGCAAATCAGTCCTGAATGTTCATTGGAAGGGCTGATGCTGATGCTGAAGCTCTATTACTTTGGCCACCTGATGCGAAGAAGTTACTCATTGGAAAAGACTATAATGCTGGAAAGATAGAAGGTGGGAAGAGAAGGAGACAACAGAGGATGAGATGGTTTGATGACATCATTGACTCAACGAACATGAATTTGAGTAAGCCTTGGGAGTTAGTGATGGACAGGGAACCCTGGCATTTGCAGTCCATAGGATTGCAGAGAGTCGGACATGACTGAGCAACTGAACTGAACTGAACTGAGAAGCAACCTAAATGTTTGTTGACAGATGAATGGATAAAGACGATGTGGTACGTACATACAATGAAATATTACTCACCCATTAAAAGAGAAAAATAATGAAAGTTGCAGCTATATAGATGGCCCTAGAGATTATCATCGTAAGTGAAGTAAATCAGAAAAAGACAACTATCAAATGATGTCACTAATATTTGCAATCTAAATAGACAAGATACATGTGAACTTATTTCAAAATAGAAAGAGACGCACAGGCATAGAAAACAAATCTATGCTTACCAAAGGGGAAAGGAGTAGGGCTAACTTCAGAGTTTATGATTAACAGATACATACTAATATATATAAAACAGATAGCCTACAAGGACTGACTATATAGCACAGAGAACTTTATTCAATATCTTGTAATAACCTATGATGGAAAAGAATCTGAAAAATAATACACACACACACACACACAAATATATATATATATATATATATATATATATATATATATATACACTTGAATCACTTCACTGTACACCTGAAACAAACACAACATTGTAAATCAGTTCTACTCAATAAAACAAACAAAAACCTCCATGACTAATACCACTAGGGTGAATAGTTGCTGCAGGCATGAGCAGTAATCCAGGGCATTGTTCTTGGTGAGGGGGTGAGTAGTCAAACCCGTTTCACTGCTGTGGCTGCAGAAGGTCAGTCCATATGCATACTTGTCACTGTGGGAGGGAAGAGACACACGAGCATCTGATTTAGCTGGATGTGGCCTGTATCACCGTTTTTCAAAGCTCATTGTCTGGAATTTGTTATTGGGTCCTACTCAACCACAGTAGGACTGGGAGATGCATGAGGGCATATGGAAGGCTGGAGCAGCAACTGTTTCGGCAACAATGGCAGGGGATACTACTTCTACATATTTGCTTAAAGACTAACACATAAGAAAGAATTTAAGCTCATTTTTATATAACAACAATTGGTTTAATTTCTTGCTGAGAGTATTTTGGACTTTGTGTTTAATATTCTATCTACACATATGGCCTTTTATGATTAAAGGATCTCTGGTGGAAAATTCTTCTGATATCACTCACTGAGATAAAGAAAAGGTGGGGTATGAAATTACAATGAATACAAAAACACTAATCTGAAAGTTTTCCTATCAAATAATATAGAAAACAAGGTACCAATTATTCAGAGGAACTTGATCCTGAAAAACAACTGAATACGGAATACAATTCACTTTTAGTTTTACACTTACGGGCTTACACAAAGTAAGGGGAAACTCTAAGAGGCAAAAATAACCTGAATGAAAACAGGAGCTGCTGAAAGGAAATGTCAACATCAATTATATAAGCAAGAGACTAAGCCATGGGTCAATAGCAAACTGACAGAGGAAAACCCAAAATATTTTTAAAATAACTAGAAATCCTGAAAGTTGGCCCGAGCAGTCTTGCTTGGGTTAAGCTCTGATTCCAAACATAAGAAATGTTCCTGGAGAAAACCAGCCACAGTTTTTGTCCCTAGATTACCACAGATCAATTTTAAACATAAGAGATTAAAATAAATGATTCTATGTACACAGGGAAAGAAGCCACTAAAGGAAAGAGTCAACAATACATTACAGAGTTAGTTATCAGATACAGAATGCAAAATAACTCTAACTGAAAAATTAAAAAATATAGCACAAAATACAAACTTGAAAATCTCCAAACTTAAATAGAGCATTAAACACTTATTTCAGAGCCCATAAAGAAAATAATGGATTGATGGATATATGTAAGGAAATAATCCAGGATGAATAAAAAGCAATGAGAGAATGTAAGAGAGGTAAAGATAGAAAACCCAAAGAGAATGTCACACTGATATTTGAACAGGAGTACAAGAGAGAGAATGAGTCAAGGTGATAATTGATTAGATAGAAGATGAACAATTTTCTAGAAACTATTAAAAAGTATAAATTCACAAGTACAAAGTCTTATGTATGTAGTAAGACAAAGAAAAAAAAAAGAAAAGAAAGAAAGAAAACAAACAAATAAACAAACAAGAATTAAACCAGAAATTCTTTTAGATATATTTTAGTTAAATTATAGACAAAATTTTCAAAACAAAAAAAAAAAAGGAAAATTTAATTGAAGCAGATCATGAGAAATGATAGATCACTTATGAAGAAATGCCAGTGTGAAGAGCAACAAGTATACAAGTGCAAAATTAGAAGATGAGAAAAAAGGTTGAGTAACATCTCCAGGAGGAAATTAAGGAATAGTTGTGTACCTAGAATTGTATATTCAGCAGAGTAACTACTCAAGAGGCAAAATGAAATGAAAATGTTGTTAGAGGAAGATAAATAAACAAACATATATTTCTAAAATTTAGAGGTGAACTTAACAAAGAAGAAACAATTTCTGAAAAAAGGTAAAACAGCAGCAAATCTAAACAAGCATTAGAGGTTTAAAGAAAATTTTCAGATAGGGTACAGGAAAAATTTATTTACATAATATTTTTAAGTGACATAATTAAAGCAGAAGCAAATGACCACCCAACACCATGTACAAGAAAATTGGGAGCAATACTAAGTGAAGTTGTCCAACCAGAAGATATGCATACTCCCATTTCTTTAGAATGGATATGTAAACTCAGGTAAAATGAGCAAATGCAATAGCCTGAGGTATCTAACAAACACAGTGTTTGAGTTAAACTAGGCACAAAAGAGTAAACATTTTGTGATCTCATTTATATAAAATTTAATTACTGATCAAACTAGCGTGTGAAGTCATGATAGCAGTTAACCCTGGAGCATGGGTGGTCATTGAAACGGGGCACAGAGTGTACGCCTAGATACTGGCAGTGTTCTGTCTGGCTGCTTACTTTTAATCTAGGTTGTGGTTCCTGGGATGTATTCAGTCTGTAAGAAATAATCAAGCTTAAGATTTGACTAGTGTATGTGTTGTACTTCAATATGATGTTTAAAAGTGTAATGAAAGTTTGAAAAAAAATTGTGTGTACATGTAATCACAACAACAACAACAACAACAACAACAAAAACACCTCTCAGATGTATATTAATATTATTGACATTAGACAAAAAGACACAAAAGTATCATTGTGGGATAAATACGTTGAGAGTCTGAAAAACCATGAAACTTGCATTATAGCAAGTTGCAAGTGAAGCTGGCAAACCCACTATAAATTTGCAAATTCTCAACTGATTTTAAGTATTGAAAGTTCAATGTGATTAAGCATTAGAAAGATATTTTGCATAAGAAAATTAATGTCTTGATTTATTGAAATAATATAGATAGAACCCTGTACCCATGTGACATTTACAAAATTTAACTTTCTTTGTTAGGCAATACATCAAGTGTCAAAAAATGGAAATATTTTCTATTAATTAGTCCACATTATAATTAAAAGCTTATTAAAGAGAGAATAAATACAAATTTCCTTATAATAAAAGGAAAACAATGCTTTTAAATAACACATAGATATAAGAAGAAATTATAGTGGAAATGTAACAGTATGCTCGTAACTAAAAAATAATAAAAGTAGAATACACCAGTACTTGTGGAACTCAGCTAAAATGAATCTTAAAGGAAAACAAAAGCATTAAATACTACATAAGGAAGTAGGAATGAGGAAATGTGTTTGTGAGCTAAGCATGTTTTAAAAAATAACAGAATAGGTACAAAAATAACTGATGATTGGAAAAATGTAGGATGTTAACAAAATTGAAAACTAATCACAAAAGTTAAATCATGAAGATAAAAGACAAACCTCTACCAAAATGGATGGAGATGAAAGAGCAGAAGAAGGAAGAGGAGGAGATGTAGGAGCAAAGATCACTTCTACAAAGAATGAAAAATGGGAAACAGCATAAGACCTTCAGATGCTAATATTTTAATGAGATAATAGATACCAAATATTTTCACAATTTTGCCAGAATAGAAAGATTCTAGAAAAATATAACGTTCTAGAGGTTCATAATTTTCAAAAAGCTGAGTCAGTAGCTACAAGTCCTCCCATGAAGTACATATTAGTATCAAATAGTTCAAATCTGAGTTCCACCAATCTTGAATCACTGCATTATTGGTCCACTTCTTTCAACAACAGCAACAAAAGCAACAATTCACTCCATGAGACCGCTAACAGCACACTAACAGAAAATTGTAGAATGAATACTACTTATGCTTCTACATTTCTCAAAGTACATAGAAGAACACAAATACATTTTATATTGTCACTTAATAGATAACTCTTATTGATCACATACTGTGTACTAGCACTCTTCTAGTGTTTTGTACAAAATGCACCTCCGTGTATCACAGCTGTTAACAGGTCAGGTATGGCCCTCAGTTTTAGTACCAGAGGCATGAGCATCCAGGCAAGTGCATGTCTTGCTTCAGGCTAGAGAGGACAGAAATAGTGAAGGAGTCTAGGTGACTATCTTGGAGTTCACACTGATCAGGACACTCTCAGGTGACCGCTCACCGTTTATCCCTCTAACACAACTTAAAGTAATAGATTTTATCAATAAAATAAAGCTAAGCATCATCACTATTTGTATTGATGGAAAGGAAACATAGCCATGTGTGGGTAAATTAACAAGTTGGTGCCAGTCAACCTCTCTCACCCTGCATCAAAGTCCCCTTGGCCCATGTTCTTTAAACAATGACTCTGCGCTGGTTCTGTAACAGCTGTAATCCTTGTAGCACTGTGCATGCGACTCATGAGGCACTCGCTTGATCAGGAGCTGCTGTATCGCTTAGGCCTTTGAGAGCTTCACCCTGAAAGCCCTGACTGCTGCTGCACCGGGCGACTTTGGAACAGCATTAGGGTGATGTTGCATGAGGTTATGTCTTGGCTATGTTGCTTACGTTCTGGTAAAGTCATGACTACTGCTGGGCTGCTGCACCAATCAGGAGAGAGGCTGTGTCATGCCTGCCACGCCAGCCAGAGGAGAATAACTGTGTCTGCAGTTTCCATGGCTCCTCAAGGCGTTCCTTGCCGAACCGGGGTTCAGTGAACAATGCACACAGTGAGATAACAGTGAGACGACTGCTTCTGTGAGCAGGATCAGCAGCACACCATGTTTTACCTGAAATAACGGATATTTTTTTTTTATTCTACTTCTCAACATGTTAATTTATACTTGCTTGCTGGCTTATTTTTCAACAGTTTTGCTGTCTTTATTGAGATGGAATAATAACTAAATTAACACACTTTCCAACATAAGATCTGATTAATATAAAAGATAGGTTGCTCTAGAAAGCAGATTCAATAATTACATTAGGAGAATAATTGGCTCATTAATGTGCCATTTTTATACTAGTCTACACAAATCCAGCATAAGTAAATATTTGTGTAAATTACTTGAGCAGTAAAATCTGACATTTTAAAAAGCACTCTGTATAGCTTGTAATGCATCTGTCAAGTCAGTTCTTCATCTATTGTCAGAATACCTCAAATTTATAAATCTCCAGGAATTGAGAGTGAAAGACAGGGATGGGGTTGCAGGTGAGAACAATGCCATTATAATCATGCAGATATATTTGTCCTGTGCAAGATAGATTTGAATTGATTTCCTATTAGAGCTGTAAAAGCATATGGTTCAATTTTTTAAAGATATTTGAATTATGTGTAGCTCTCAGGTTATTTTCAGGTCATCACATTGAAATAAAATATAAGGCATTTGGCCTAGCATCTCTTTTAGTAAAGTCGAGTTACTTTTTTGAAAGCATTGCAATGGTAGGGTCATTTTCTTTATATTTTTGGACTTCACATTTTATAATGAATATTTCTGTGTGTATGTCTTGGAATTACTACATTAAGGTCAAGTGAACATACCAACCAGCAAAGAGGAGTCAAATCAATACAATGTCTGATTTTACACATTTTAAAGGAAATATATTTTTCTATATTCAAACAGAATGGTAACACAGAGAACTAAAGAAGAAATATCTCATTTGTAACCATGAAGATGAAGAGCAATTAGATGGTTGATCAAATATAAGCAGATTTCCATCAGTGATGTTTTACACAGATATTCAGGGTCTTTTTCATAGATCAAGTTGAAGGATCAGTTCAGTTCAGTTGAGTCACTCAGTCGTGTTGAACTCTGTGACCCCATGGAAGGCAGCGCACTGGGCTTCCTTATCCATCACCAACTTCGATGCTTAGTCAAACTCATGTCAACTGAGTCAGTAATGTCGTCCAACCATTTCATCCTCTATTGTCCCCTTCTCCTTCCACCTTCAATCTGTCTGAGCATCAGAGTCTTTTCAAATGAGCCAGATATTTGTATCAGATGGCCAAAGGACCGAAGATTCAGCTTCAGGATCAGTCTTTTCAATGAATATTCAGGACTGATTTCCTTTAAAATTAGTTGGCTGGATCTCCTTGAAGTCCAAGGGACACTCAAGAGTCTTCTCCAACACCACAGTTAAAAAGCATCAAATCTTCAGTGCTCAGCTTTCTTTATAGTTTAGCTCTCACATCCATACATGACTACTGGAAAAACCATAGCCTTGACAAGACAGGCCTTTGTTGATAATGTCTTTGCTTTTTAATATTCTGTCTAACTTGGTCATAACTTTTCTTCTAAGGAGCAAGCATCTTTCAATTTCTTGGCTGCAGTCACCATCTGCAGTGATTTTGAAGTCCCCTCAAATAAAGTCGCTCACGTTTCCACTGTTTCCCCATATATTTGCTATGAAGTGATGGGACGCTATGATCTTTGTTTTCTGAATGTTGAGTTTAAAGACAACTTTTTCACTCTCCTCTGTCGCTTTCGTCAAGAGTCTCTTTAGATTTTCACTTTCTTTCATAAGGATGGTGTCATCTGCATATCTGAGGTTATTGATATTTATCCTGGCCATCTTGCGTCCAGCTTGTGCTTCATCCAGGCCAGCATTTCACATAATGTACTCTGCATATAAGTTAAATAAGCAAGGTGACAATATACAGTCTTGCTGTACTCCTTTCCCAATTTGGAAGCAGTCTGCTATTCCTTGTCCAGTTCTAACTATTGTTTCTTGACCTGCAAACAGATGTCTCAGGAGGCAGGTCAGGTGGTCTTGTATTCCCATGTCTTTCAGAATTTTATAATTTGCTGTGATCCACACAGTCAAAGGCTTTGCAATAGTCAAAGCAGTAGTAGATGTTTTTCTGTAACTCTCTTACTTTTTCAATGATCCAACAGATGTTGGCAGTTTGATTTCTGGTTCCTCTGCTTTTTGAAATCCAGCTTGAACATCTATGAAAGTTCACGGTTCACATACTGTTGAAGCTTGGCATAGAGGATTATGAGCATTACTTTGCTAGTGTGTGAGATGAGTGCAATTGTGCAATAGTTTGAGCATTCCTTGGCACTTCGTTTCTTTGGATTGGAATGAAAACGGACTTTTTCCAGTCCTGTGGCCGCTGCTGAGTTTTTTCAAATTCCCTGGTATATTGAGTGCAGCACTTTCACAGCATCATCTTTTAGTATTTGAAATATCTCAGCTGAAATTCCATCACCTCCACTTGCTTTGTTCATTGTGATGCTTCCTAAGGCCCACTTGACTTCACATTCCAGGTACCCTAGCTCTAGGTGAGTGATCACACCATAATGGCTATGTGGCTCATGAAGATCTTTTTTTATATACCACTTCTGTGTATTCTTGCCACCTCTTCTTAATATCTTCTGCTTCTGTTAGGTCCATACCATTTCTGTCTTTTATTGTGCCCATCTTTGCATAAAATGTTGCCTCAGGTCAGTTCAGTTCAGTTCAGTCACTCAGTCGTGTCCGACTCTTCGCGACCCCATGAATTGCAGCACGCCAGGCCTCCCTGTCCATCAACATCTCCTGGAGTTCACTCAGACTCACGTTCATTGAGTCTGTGATGCCATCCAGCCATCTCATTCTCTGTCCTCGCATTTTCCTCCTGCCCCCAATCCCTCCCAGCATCAGACTCTTTTTCAATGAGTCAACTTTTTGCATCAGGTGGCCAAAGTACTGGAGTTTCAGCTTCAGCATCATTCCCTCCATCGAAATCCCGAGGCTGATCTCCTTCAGAATGGACTGGTTGGGTCTCCTTGCAGTCCAAGAGACTCTCAAGAGTCTTCTCCAACATCACAGTTCAAAAGTATCAATTCTTTGGTGCTCAGCCTTCTTCACAGTCCAACTCTCACATCCATACTAGGTATCTCTAATTTTCCTCAAGAGATCACCAGTCTTTCCCATTCTTTATTTTTTTTTCCTCTCTCTATTTTTTTTCATTGATCACTGAGGAGATCTTTCTTATCTTTCCTTGATATTCTTTGGAACTCTGCATTCAAATGCATATATCTTTACATTTCTCCTTTGCATTTGGTTTCTCTTCTTTCCTCAAGTATTAGTAAGCTCTCCTCAGACAACCATTTTGCCTTTTTGCATTTCTTTTTCTTGTAGATGGTCTTGACGACTGCCTCCTGTGCAGTGTCACAAAACTCTGTCCATAGTTCTTCAGGCAATCAGATATAATCCCTTAAATCTATTTGTCACTTCCACTGAATAATCATAAGGGATTTGATTTAGTTCATACCTGAATGGTCTACTGGTTTTCCCTACTTTCTTCATTTTAAGTCTGAACTTGACAATAAGGATTTCATGATCTGAGCCCCAGTCAGACCTGGCCCTGTTTTTGCTGAGTATATAGAGCTTCTACATCTTTGGATGCACAGAATATAATCCATCTGATTTCAGTATTGACCATCTGGTGATGTGCATGTGTAGAGTCTTCTCTTGTGTTGTTGGAAATGGGTGTTTACTATGACCAGTGTGTTCTCTTAGCAAAACTCCGTTAGCTTTTGACCTTCTTTATGTCATATTCCATGGCCAAATTTTCTTGTTACCCAGGTGTCTCTTACTTCCTACTTTTCCATTTCCAGTCCCCTATAATAAAAAGGACATCTCTTTTGGGTGTTAGCTCTAGAAGGTCTTATAGGTCTTCATAGAAAAATTCAAGTTCAGCTTCTTCAACATTACTGGCCAAGACAAAAACTTGGATTGTTGTGATACTGAGTTGAAGTTTACTTTTTACTACTTTTGAACAAAATTATATCCAAGTTTTTACTGTAGCACTTAGTTTTGTACTTGAATATCTATAGTGGGTAGATGGTAAATTTTTCTTCCTTCCGTAGCTAGGAAAATAGCAAGTCTTATAAAAGAGATGAGAATAATTACAGTAGTAAATGATGTCCCCATTATACTCCACTAAAATTTGACTGCAAAACAAACTCTGTCCATTTGAGATGGACAGAATCAAGCTAGACTCTTGTCTGAAGGTCACCTATGGAACTTGCACTGAATTCTACACTCTGAAAGCCCCTCAGAAATAATTACAACATGGATTAATGTTACCTTAAACTCTTTCATCACTGACCACCAAGATATTAAAAAAACACACATTACTGAATTATATGCCACAAATCTCCTTGACAAGAAATAAATCAAAGAACAAAAATCAAACAGAAAACTCAGACATTTTATTTTAGCAAATATACTCAATAGAGAAGGAAGGGGAAGATTTACACTTGAAAAGTAGTCATATTACTGTTAATTGAAAACACCCTGAACCAAAGAAATTAAATTTTTGTTTTCTGAATCCCAAAACAAAAGTTTCCTTTCTATTCAGTTCAGTTCAGTTGCTCAGTCATGTCCGACTCTTCACGACCCCATGAATCACAGCACGCCAGCCTCCCTGTCCTGGAGTCCTCCAACTCCCAGAGTTCACTCAGACTCACGTCCATCGAGTCAGTGATGCCATCCAGCCATCTCATCTTCTGTCATCCCCTTCTCCTCCTGCCCCCAAACCCTCCCAGCCTCAGAGTCTTATCCAATGAGTCAACTTTTTGCATGAGGAGGCCAAAGTACTGTAGTTTCAGCTTTAGCATAATCCTTTCCAAGGAAATGTCATGGCTGATCTTCAGAATGGACTGGTTGGATCTCCTTGCAGTTCAAGGGACTCTTAAGAGTGTTCTCCAACACCACAGTTCAAAAGCATCAGTTCTTTGGCACTCAGCTTACTTCACAGTCCAACTCTCACATCCATAAATGACCACTGGAAAAACCATAGCCTTGACTAGACGGACCTTTGCTGGCAAAGTAATGTCTCTGCTTTTCAATATGCTATCTAGTTTGGTCATAATTTTTCTTCCAAGTGCAAGTGCTTTTAATTTCATGGCTGCAGTCAACATCTGCAGTGATTTTGGGCCCCCCCAAAATAAAGTCTGACACTGTTTTCATTGTTTCTCCATCTATTTCCCATGAAGTGATGGGACCACATGCCATGATCTTCATTTTCTGAATGTTGAGCTTTCAGCCAACTCTTACACTTTCCTCTTTCACTTTCATCAAGAGGCTTTTTAGCTCCTCTTCACTTTCTGCCATAAGGGTGGTGTCATCTGCATATCTGAGGTTATTGAAATTTCTCCCGCAAATCTTAATTCTAGCTTGCATTTCTTCCAGTCCAGCGTTTCTCATGATGTATTCTGCATATAAGTTAAATAAGCAGGGTGACAATATACAGCCTTGACATACTCCTTTTCTTATTTGGAACCAGTCTGTTGTTCCATGCCCAGTTCTAACTCTGGCTTCCTGACCTGCATATAGGTTTCTCAAGATGCAGGTCAGGTGGTCTAGTATTCTCATCTCTTTCAGAATTTTCCACAGTGTGTTGTGATGCACACAGTCAAAGGCTTTGACATAGTGAAGAAAGCAGAAATAGATATTTTTCTGGAACTCTCTTGCTTTTTTGCTGAACCAGTGGATGTTTGCTATTTGATCTCTTGGCCTCTGCCTTTTCTAAAACAAGCTTGAACATCTGAAAGTTCATGGTTACAAATTTCTGAAGCTTGGCTAGGAGAATTTTGCCCATTACATTACTAGTATGTGAGATGAGTGCAATTTTGCGGTAGTTTGAGCATCCTTTGGCCTTGCCTTTTTTTCGGATTGGAATGAAAACTGACCTTTTCCAGTCCTGTGGTCACTACTGAGTTGTCCAAATTTGCTGGCATATTGAGTGGAACATTTTCACAGCATCATTTTTCAGGATTTGAATTAGTTCAACTGGAATTCCATCACCTCCATTAGTTTTGTTCATAGTGATGTTTTTGAAGGCCTACTTGACTTTACATTCCAGGATGTCTAGTGCTAGGTGACTGATCACATCATCATGATTCTCTTGAAGATCTTTTTTGTGTAGTTCTTCTGTGTATTCTTGCCACCTCTTCTTAATATCTTCTGCTTCTGTTAGGTGCACACCATTTCTGTCCTTTATCAAGCCCATCTTTGCATGAAATGTTCATTTGGTATCTTTAATTTTCTTGAAGAGATCTCTAGTCTTTCTCATTCTGTTTTTTCCTCTATTTCTTTGCATTGATCCCTGAGTAAGGCTTTCTTATTTATTTTTGCTATTCTTTGGAACTCTGCATTCAGATAGGGATATCTTTCCTTTTCTCCTTTGCTTTTCACTTCTCTTCTTTTCACAGTGATTTTTAAGGCCTCCCCAGACAGTCACTTTGTTTTTTGTATTTCTTTTCCATGGGGATTGCTTTGACCCCTGTCTCCTGTACAATGTCACAAACCTCAGTCCATAGTTCATCAGGCACTCTATCTATCAGATCTAGTCCCTTAAATCTATTTTTCACATCCACTGTATAATCATAAGGGATTTTCTTTAGGTCATACCTGAATGGTCTAGTGGTTTTCCCTACTTTGTTCAATTTAAGTCTGAAATTGACAATAATGTGTTCATGATCTGAGTCATACTCCATTCCTGGTCTTATTTTTGTTGACTATATAGAGCTTATCCATATTTGGCTACAAAAAAATGTAATCAAACTGATTTCAGTGTTGACCATCTGGTGATGTCCTTGTGTACAGTCTTCTCTTGTGCTTTGCTGGAGCAGCCTTGAAGAGATACCCCATGTCCAAGTTAAGAGAAACCCAAGTAAGATGGTAGGTGTTGCAAGAGGGCATCAGAGGGCAGATATAGTGAAACCATAATCACAGAAAACTAGTCAATCTAATCACACTAGGACCACAGCCTTGTCTAACTCAATGAAACCAAGCCACACCCTTGGGGCCACCCAAGATGGGCAGGTCACCGTTTAGAGGTCTGACAGAATGTAGTCCACTGGAGAAGGGAATGGCAAGCCACTTCAGTATTCTTGCCTTGAGAACCCCATAAACAATATGAAAAGGCACAATGATAGGACACTGAAAGAGGAGGAACTCCCCAGGTCATTAGGTGCCCAATATGCTACTGGAGATGAGTGGAAAAATAACTCCAGAAAGAATGAAGGGGTGGAAGCCAAAGCAAAAACAATACCCAGTTGTGAATATGACTGGTGATAGAAGCAAAGTCCGATGCTGTAAGAGCAATATTGCATAGGAACCTAGAATGTCAGGTCTGTGAATCAAGGAAAATTGGAAGTGGTCAAACAAGAGATGGCAAGAGTGAACGGTGACATTCTAGAAATCTGTGAACTAAAATGGATTGGAATGGGCGAGTTTAACTCAGATGATCATTACATCTACTATTGCAGACAGGAATCCCTCAGAAGAAATGGAGTAGCCATCATGGTCAACAAAAGAGTCCGGAATGCAGTACTTGGATGCAATCATAAAAATGACAGAATGATCTCTGTTCATTTCCAAGGCAAACTGTTCAATATTACAGTAATTCAAGTCTATGCCCCAACCAGTAATGCTGAAGAAGCTGAAGTTGAATGGTTCTTTGAAGACCCAGAAGACCTTTTAGAACACCCCAAAAAGATGTCCTTTTCATCATAGGGTACTGGAATGCAATAGTAGGAAGTCAAGAAACACCATGAGTAACAGGAAAATTTGGCCTTGGAAAACAGAATGAAGCAGGGCAAAGATTAACAGAGTTTTGCCAAGGAAATGCACTGGTCATAGCAAACATCCTCTTCCAACAACACAAGACCATACTTAATCTCAAAATAAAGACAATAACAAAACCATACTTTCAGTTAACATGATACAACCATACTGTGGAAAGCGAAAGTGTTAGTCATTCATTTATGTCTGATTCTTTGCAACTCCTTGGACTGTAGTCCGCATGACTTCTCTGTCCATAGAATTCTCAAGACAAAAATACTGGAATGTATTGTCATTCCCTTCTCCAGTGTATCTTACAGACATAAGGACCAAACTTTCCTCTCTTATGTCTCCTGCATTGTCATTCAGTTCAGTTCAGTCACTCAGTCATGTCCGACACTCTGTGATCCCATGAACTGCAACACACCGTGTTTCCCCATCCATCACCAACTCCTATAACTTGCCCAAATTCATGATAATTGAGTAGCTGATACCGTCCAACCATCTCATCCTCTGTAGATGCTTTTTCCTCCTGCCTTCAATCTTTCTCAGCATCAGAGTCTTTTTAATTAGTCAGTTCTTTGCATCAAGTGGCCAAAATACTGGAGCTTCAACTTCAGCATCAAGTCCTTCCAATGAATATTCAGGACTGATTTCATTTAGGTTTGACTGGTTTAATCTCTTGCAGTCCCAAAACCCTCAAGGGTTTTCTCCAACACCACATTTTCAAAAGCATCAGTCCATCAGTGTTCAGCTTTCTTTATGATCCAATCACACATCTATACATGAATACTGGAAAAATCATTGCCTTGACTAGACGGACATTTTGTGACAAAGTAATGTCTCTGCTTTTTAATATGCTGTCTATTTGGTCATAGCTTCTTCTTCCAAGGAGCAAGGATCTTTAATTTTGAGGCTGTAGTCACCCTCTCCAGTGATTTTGGAACTCAAGAAGATAAAGTCTGTTACTGTTTCCACTGTTTCCCCATCTATTGGCCATGAATTGATGGGACCAGATGTTGTGCTCTTAGTTTTCTGAATGTTGAGTTTTAAGCAGCTTTTCATTCTCCTCTTTCACTGTCATCAAGAGGCTCTCTAGTTCTTCATTTTCTATCATAAGAGTAGTGTCATTTGCATATCTGAAATTATTGATATTTCTCCCAGAAATCTTGATTTCACCTTGTACTTTGTCGAGCCTGGCATTTCACATGATATACTCTGCATAAAAATTAAACAAGCAGGGTGACAATTATACAGCCTTGATGTACTCCTTTCCTGATATGGAAGCAGTCCATTGTTCCATGTCCGACTGTAACTGTTGCTTTTTGACCTGCATACAAATGTCTCAGGAGGCAGGCTAAATAGTCTGATATTCCCATCTCTTGAAGAATTTTCCACAGTTTATTGTGATTCACACAATCAAAGGCATTGGCATAGTCAATAAAGCAGAAGTAAATATTTTTCTGATACTCTTGCTTCTTCTATGATCCAACTGATGCTGGCAATATGAACTCTGGTTCTACTGCATTTTCTAAATCCAGTTTGAACATATTGAAGTTCACAGCTCATGTACTGTTGAAGCCTGGGTTGGAGGATTTTGAGCATTACTTTGCTAGCTTGTGAGATGAGTGCAATTATGTGGTAGTTTGAATATTCTTTGCAATTGCCTTTCTTTGGGATTCAAATGAAAACTGACCTTTTCCAGTACTGTGGCTATGCTAAATTTTCCAAATTTGCTGGCATATTGAGTGCAGCCCTTTCACAGCATCATTTTTTTATTATTCAAAATATCTCAGCTGAAATTCCATCACCTCCACTAGCTTTTTTCATAGTGAAGCTTTCTAAGGCCCACTTGACTTCACATTCCAGGATGCCTGGCTCAAGGTGAGTGATCACACCATCATGGTTATCTGGGTCATGAAGATAGTTTTTGTATAGCTCTTCTGTATATTCCTTTCACCTCTTCTTAAAATCTTCTGCTTCTGTTAGGTCCATACCATTTCTGTCCTTTATCGAGCCCATCTTTGGATGAAATGTTCCCTTGATGTCACTAATTTTCTTGAAGATATCTCTAGTCCTTCCCATTCTGTTTTTCTTTTTTCCCTCTATTTATTAATCACTGAGGAAGGCTTTCTTATCTCTCCTTCCTAATTTTACACCTCAGATGGGTGTATCTTTGCTTCTCTCTTTTGCCTTTAGCTTCTCTTATTTTCTCAGCTCTTTGTAAGCACCACTTGGGAACCCCTGTGTACAGCTGAAAATGTACTAACACTTCCCAGAAGAGGATGAAAAGTCTTTGGATGATGTTTACTCTTCTTGATAAATAAAAACTACAATATTATGATGACAACCGTAAGATTCTTAAATACCATCACATCAAATCAATATATCTTATGTCACTCTGTAAGAGGATAAAGAAGAAACAAACAAACAACAAAAAAAGGTCATTTACGTCTTATGCATATTCATAACAAAATAAGGAGGAAATGTTCGTGACAATTACTGTCTTCATTTCTGAAATGAGTCATGTGTTTGTAGCTGGTGTTTATAACTAACTTCCTTCATAGCTCTCCTTTGCTTCAACAAACACCTCACTTGTCATACTTCTTTGCCTGGTAGTGTATCACATCCCTACATTCATGAATGGTCTTGGCCACTAGTAGTCCCTTCTGGATTGGACTGTTGTAGTTTTCTATTGATCTTAACCACAGGGCATGATAACACTAAGAAACACTCTCAGGATCTTGTTTTCCAGACACCCACTCCCTTACCTCTATTGTGGAGTAGCCATCCAATTTCCCCTGGTAGCCAGGATCAGTACCCAAGCCAGCAGTACCCAACTTTTTCACTTGTTGATTCATAAGCATGAGGAATCAAAGTGGCCTGAGAGAAGTCTTCATTTCTGGTTCAACTGAGACTTTATCTTTTTTATTTCTTTGTAACAGGATATCTAGGTTATGAAAGCTTATGTTAATGAGAAGAGGAAGCAGTGCTTGTGCTGGTAGGGGACCAGGGGTAACGGTGAGTGAAGCCCCTCCCATTTCCACCCAGTGAGTCCTGAACTATCAATCCTGGATACTGGAGAAGAAACACATTTTTGATGATGATTTAAAGCACATAATGTCTCCTGGAGAACCTCTCCCCATCTCTGCAAAGTATTTCCATTGGCTAAGATTATAAATAAATCTTCAAAATACCAATTTAATTTATCTCAAGGCAGCTCCTTTAGGATAGTGGAAACGTTGTAAGAATAGTGAACTCTAGGAGCAGAAGCTCAGTGTTGTTCCTCATTTGGTGCTAAATTAGTTGTCAGAAACAGTGTAACATTAAATATCATAAGAACTCCATAAATTCAGAGAGTAGTGTTGGCAGAAACATTGTGTTCAGGGAAAACAAATTCATATCCTCTTCCATTAAAAACAAAATGCTTCCTGTTTTTGGATAGAAGGGGTCCAGTGTAATAAACTTGCCACCAGGTAGCTGGCTGATCACCCTGGGAAATGGCATCATATGGGGGCCCCAGTGTTGGTCTCTGTAGCTGGTAGATTGGGTCTCTAGCAGTGATCACTGTCAATTCAGCCTTGGTGAGGGGCAGTCCATGTGACTGGGTCAGTGCTTAATCTCCATTTCTGCTATCATGGTACGTTGTTCACGAGCACACCAGGTGTTGACAAGGGTGGCTTGGGCAAAAGACAGATTTGTATCCACTGAGAGGTCATACTGTTCACTTCATTATTAACATCCTCCTCTGTTGAGGTTCATCACTGGTGAACAGCGAACAAGCATCTTCACATTTTTGTCCATTCAAAATACCCAGTTTACATTTTGTCCACATTTTTGTCCATTCTGAGTGAACAAAAAAATCTACATGCCTCTTCCCCAGTCTGCCGTGTAACCAGTGTTCCAATCTTATTCTTTCCATGGATGTTTCCCTAACTATCTAGATAAAGCATTGGTCAGAGTCCATGAGTTAGCATATAATTGAACATCTGTTAATTTTTCCTTTCATGCAAAATCAACAGTCAGATGCAGTGCTTGATGCTGCATCCAGTAGGGGTATTTTCCCTCACCAGTGTCCTTCAAGGATATCCCCAAAAGGTGTCACAATGCCTTTGCTGCCCACTTTTTTGTTAGTGCCTGCATGGTGTACAGAGTCATGTATAAATAAGAGCTGAGTCTTCTTTTCTTCTGTAAACTGGTCACAGGGAGAGCCTCATGAAGTTCTGGATGAGGCCAGGAGAGAGAAGGAAGTATACTAGGAGAGGAGTCCATGGGTCTGTGGGCAACTTTTTCTTGTGCCTTGCTTGTGCCTTCCCATGTGGTGCTAATGGTAAAGAACATACCTGCCAATGCAGGAGAAGTAAAAGACACGGGTTTGATCCCTGGGTCAGGAAGATCCCCTGGAGGAGGAAATGGCAACCCATGTCAGTATTCTTGCCTCTGAAATCCCATGGCCAGAGGAGCCTGATGGGCTACAGTTCATAGAGTCACAAAGAGTCAGTCACAACTGAGTACTCACACATACATTGCTTGTGCCTTCACGGTCTGCTCTAGCCTGATCACCTACACACCTCTTCCATTTGGTGTTAGAGGGCTACTCCCACATTGACTTTATGGTTTCTTGATTTAGATAATACCCATGTTCATGGTGGGCATCTCAGGTCATGTGGTCACCTGGTGGGCCACTGTTAAGCATTAAACCTCTATCAAGGTCCAATAGCAGACCCCAAACTGTGTCTTAAAAAGAAGGTAAATATCTGTGGAGAGTGGCAGGACTTAGCTCCAATCTCAAGACAACCTGTGCTGTGATTCAGCTACAGGAGATAAGGGCTCCACACAGCATCTCCTCCTGCTGCTGATGCTCAGGTGCCTCTTGGGTATGCTGATCTTGTGGCCCAAAAAGCACAGCAGCATGCCCAGCAGGCTGCAGAGCCTACCCTTGCTCTGAGTCTCACTAGTAGCTTTTACCTAGCAAGGTGAAAGAGTTGCAATAATGTACGCAAATGAGGAACATGTCACCTCCAAAATCTAGATCCCCATGGGTTATTAATGTTTCCTTTTGGGCTTTGGAAGAGCCTTTGAAACAACTTACCATTTACTGTAAAAGGGACATTATAACATCAGTTCAGTTCAGTTGCTCAGTCGTGTCCAACTCTTCACGACCCCTGAATTGCAGCATGCCAGGCCTCCCTGGCCATCACCAACTCCGAGAGTTCACTCAGACTCACATCCATCGAGGCAGTGATGCCATCCAGCCATCTCATTCTCTGTCGTCCCCTTCTCCTCCTGCGCCCAATCGCTCTCAGCATCAGAGGCTTTTCCAATGAGTCAATTCTTCACATGAGGTGGCCAAAGTACTGAGGATTCAGCTTTAGCATTACTCCTTTGAAAGAAATCCCAGGGTTGATCTCCTTCAGAATGGACTGGTTGGATCTCCTTGCAGTCCAAGGGACTCTCAAGAGTCTTCTCCAACACCACAGTTCAAAAGCATCAATTCTTTAGTGCTCAGCCTTCTTCACAGTCCAACTCTCACATCCATAGATAACCACAGGAAAAACCATAGCCTTGACTAGACGGACGGACCTTAGTCGGCCAAGTAATGTCTCTTCTTTTCAATAAGCTATCTAGGTTGGTCATAACTTTTCTTCCAAGGAGTAAGCATCTTTTAATTTCATGGCTGCGTCACCATCTGCAGTGATTTTGGAGCCCCCCCAAAATAAAGTCTGACACTGTTTCCACTGTTTCCCCATCTATTTCCCATGAAGTGATGGAACCGGATGCCATGATCTTCCTTTTCTGAATGTTGAGTTTTAAGCCAACTTTTTCACTCTCCTCTTTCACTTTCATCAAGAGGCTTTTTCATTCCTCTTCACTTTCTGCCATAAGGGTGGTGTCATCTGCTTATCTGAGGTTATTGATATTTCTCCCGGCAATCTTGAATCCAGCTTCTGTTTCTTCCAGTTCAGCATTTCTCATGACGTACTCTACATATAAGTTAAATAAGCAGGGTGACAATATACAGCCTTGACGTACTCCTTTTCCTATTTGGAACCAGTCTGTTGTTCCATGTCCAGTTTTAACTGTTGCTTCCTGACCTGCATACAGATTTCTCAAGAGCAAGGTCAGGTATTCCCATCTCTTGAAGAATTTTCCACAGTTTATTGTGATCCTAACATACCCCACCCTAATTTTTTACCAAAATCTGTGTTAGGCCAGGTTTGGCAGGTTACAGTCAATGGGGTTTCAAGAGTTGTACACGACTTAGCCTCTAAACCACCACTACTCCTCAAGAAAAAAAGAATCAGTGAGATCTATCTATCTACAGAGAGAGAATAAGAAATTGGCTTGCATAATTATAGGGGATGGCAAATCCAAAAATGTGTAGTATTTTCAATCAGCCTAGAAACCCAGGAAAGCTAATAGCTAATTCCAGTCTGAATTCCAACACTGTGATGCCCTAAGACAGCAGATGGTGTAGATGAAATATGAATGTTCACTACTGGAGAACAATCTCTGCTTAAGACTTTTGTTCTCTATGTCCTTCAACTTATTGGATGAGTCTCACCCACATAAGAAAAGTGATCTGTGTTACTCAGCATTACCCATCTAATTGATTTAAAGGTCAATCTCATCCAAAAGTACTCTACTAGTTGACACTTAGATGAAACCATCTTAATAGACAACCTTTATGTTGAATTTTAGAGATTTTAAAAGTTCATTTAATAAAATAGAATAATATATTTTACATACAAATCACAAGTGTGTAACACTGTGAAATACTCTTTCTATGAAATTATTCTTAAAAATGATGTAGCTCCTTAATAAAATGACTCTTTTGGCTTTGCAGTATTAAAAATTTCTGAGAACTCGTTAGACATGTGAAAATCTCAGATAATTCCCCAGACTGAATGTATAGAATTTGCATCAAGGGGATTTATATACACTTTAAGATGGGGGAAAAAAATCAATGGATTTAATAGTTTAATGATTCCAAAGAATGTCTGTCTCTGGATTCTGGGCAAGACCCAAATGAAGCAGAATGGAAGGAGAATAATTGATAGATATTGATTATTTTATTATAAATTTCAAGTCTCCCAATGATTGAGAACAATTGATGTAGACAAATTCTTCATTAGAGAGAAGAAGAAATGGTGAGAATTTGTGACTTTTCTATGTATTCACTGATATTTATGTAAAGACCAGAAGTACGCATAACTCAACTTCAGTTCAGTCACTTAGTCGTGTCTGACACTTTGCAATCCCATAAGCTGCAGCAGGCCAGGGTTTCCTGTCCATCATCAACTCCCAGAGTTTGCTCAAACTCATGTCCATCGAGGCTGGATGCCATCAAATATCTCATCCTCTATCGTCCCCTTCTCCTGCCTTTAATATTTGCCAGCATCAAGGTCTCCAATGAGTCAGTTCTTTGCATTAGGTGGCCAAAGTATTGGAGCTTCAGCTTCAGCATCAGTCCTTCCAGTGAATATTCAGGACTGATTTCCTTTAGGATGGACTGGTTGGATCTCCTTGCAGTCCAAGGGACTCTCAAGAGTCTTCTTTAACACCACAGTTCAAAAGCATCAAGTCCTCAGCCCTCAGCTTTCTCTACAATCCAACTCTCAAGTGCATACATGACTTCTGGAAAAACCATAGCTTTGACTACATGAACCTTTGTTGCAATGTAACGTCTGTGCTTTTTAATATGCTGCCTATGTTGGTCATAGCTTTTCTTGCAAGGAGCAAGTGTCTTTTAATATTATGGCTACAGTCACCACCTGCAGTGATTTTTGCAGCCCCCAAAAATGAATTCTGCTGCTGCTTCCACTATTTCCCCATCTATTTGCAATGAAGTGATGGGACCAGATGCCATGATTTTCATTTTCTGAATGTTGACTTTGAAGCCAATGTTTTCACTGTCCTCTGTCACTCTCATCAAGAGGCTGTTTAGTTCTTCTTTGCTTTCTTCCATAATGGTGGTATCATCTGCATATCTGAGGTTATTGATATTTCTCTTGGTAAACTTGATCCAAGCTTGTGCTTCATTCAGCCTAAAATTTCATATGATGTACTCTGCATATAAGTTAAGTAAGCAGGGTAACAATATACAGCCTTGACATACTCCTTTTCTGATTGGAAATCTTTTTTTTTTTTTTTTCATGTTCAGTTCTAACTGTTGCTTCTTGACCTGCATACAGATGTCTGAGGAGCCAGGTCAGGTGATCTGGTATTCCCATCTCTTGAATAATTTTACCTAGTTTGCTGTGATCCACACAGTCAAAGGCTTTGGCATAGTTAAGAAAGCAGAAATAGATGTTTTTTTCTGGAACTCTTCCACTTTTTTGATGATCCAACAGATGTTGGTGATTTGCTCTCTGGTCCTCTGCCTTTCCTAAATCCAGCTTGAATGTCTGGAAGTTCATGAACCATGAACTATTGAAGCCTGGCTTGGAGAATTTTGAGCATTACTTTGCTAGTGTGTGAGATGAATGCAATTGTGCAGTAGTTTAAACATTCTTTGGCATTGCCTTTCTTTGGGATTGGAATGAAAACTGACCTTTTCCAGTACTGTAGCCATGCTGAGTTTTCCAAATTTGCTTGACATATTGAGTGCAGCATTTTCACAGCATCATCTTTTAGGATTTGAAATATCTCAGCTGAAATTCCATCATCTCCCTTAGCTTTGTTCATAGTGATGCTTTCTAAGGCCCACTTGACTTCATGTTCCAGGATGCCTGGTTCTAGGTGAGTGATCACACTACTGTGGTTATGTGGGTAATGAAGATCTCATATATATATATAGTTCTTCTGTGTACTCTTGCCACCTCTTCTTAATATCTTCTGCTTCTGTTAGGTCCATATTGTTTCTATCCTCTTTTGCTCCCTTTTTTGCATGAAATGTTTCCTTGGTATCTCTAATTTTCTTGAATAGATCTCTAGTCTTTCCCTTTCAATTGTTTTTCTCTATTTGTTTGCATTGGTCGCTGAGGAAGCCTTTCTTATCTGTCCTTGCTATTCTTATGTACTTTGCATTCACATGGGTGTATCTTTCCTTTTCTCTTTTGCCATTAGATTATCTTCTTTCCTCAGCTATTGTAAGCCCTCCTCAGACAACCATTTTTCCTTTTGCATTCCTTTTTCCTGGGGATGGTCTTGACCCCTGCCTCGTGTACAATGTCATGAACCTCCATCCATAGTTCTTCAGGCACTCTGTCTATCTAACTCAGCTTACTGTTGGTAAATTCTGATTGATAGTGTGAGAGATAGAAAGAGGGAGATAGAGAGAAAGAAAGATATTTAAGTGAAATAATACCCCCATGAATAGTCCTATAAAAACAGAGAACTAAAAATAGAAGTTTATCTCACAAGTGCCCAGAATAGCATCATGATATCCAAAGAAAATCCAGTTCATACTGTACTAGAGACAAAGATGGGTGATTAGGTTAAGAATCCCTTCACAAAAAGGATTTTGTATTTCTTTTTGAATTTTTATAACTACATACCAATTAAAGCATTATCAAATTGCCTTGTTCATTCATATGAGTATATATAAAATGGAACTTAAGTATTAGATAGGCACCTTATTGGTAAAACATATATCTAACATCAGCTAGATATTTTAGCTCCTTTAGTTGTAAAGTCTAGGGTTCTGAAAAAGGAATCATCCTTTCTGCACTTGTACATCACCTTAAATTTCACTCTATACCATTTATGATCTCTGCTGATAGAATGCATGTCAACATAAAGGTTTCTGGTTTCATTTTACGTAGCTCAACATCACAATATAATTTCTTGATCTTGATTTCATTTTAGAAGAGACTGAGGAGAGGCTTTATATGTGCATATTTTTAGAATGAGTGCTTCAGAGGCTCAACATGTCTCTTTTTCCATGTGAGACTCTGGTTTGAAGATGGTCACATAGCACTGCATACAGAGATTTATTTTTCAGTTTCTAATAAGTGATTTATTGTCCACAGGCACATTTTCAAGCATTATTCTTTCAGCAATGGAATGATTTATTTCTATAACAAGCACTTTTCTCTTGCAAAAGTTAAGAGTAATAACATGTTATTTCTTTTAGCAGAAGAGCCTTCTTCACCTCTGCCTGCAGAATGTAAATTATTACTAATCCAACTTACCCACCAGATAAGCATTGCCTTTGATATGTGAAAGATCATTACTTGAAAATTAAAACCCTCATAAATACTCTGGAGTTAAATAACCTAGAATTGAGATTTTATGTCAAGAAACAATTGTGTTTAAATAATATTTTTTAAAATTTCAACTTTTTAAATAGATATTTTGCCAAGATCATAATAAGCCACTCCAGCTTTTAGGAGACTGAAGCTTAGGCAAGTGAATGCTGAAAGATCTAGTTATCCACATTGACCTAATCCTGTTGATCTGTGCAAACTCTTGTAACATAATTTTAAATCTAGATTATATTATTGGATTTGTATGCTAATGCTTTCAAATGTATATAATTCATAAAGTTGATTAACAAATCATTAGTTTTCATTCTGCAGTTTGAACACATATGTAATTAATTTGTAGTTTTTGAGAAAGGAAGTAAAGAAAGAGAGTAAGGACAGGCCTTGAAATCAGACAGGACTGTATGTAAACTTAGCTATGGCTCTTATTTGCTGAGTGATTCTACATGCTAGTTTATTTCTTTGAGCCTCTTTGTCCACAGTTGCAAACTATTCTAATTAGCAACTATCACCTAATGGGCTAGCATGTCTAGAGAACTTAGATTACTGTAGTTGCTTAATGAACAATAACATTGATTCTTAACAAAACAAAGTGCAGTGAAATGCTGAAAGCTATAGGAAAAGCCATATGTGAGAGAAGAAAAAATGGGAAAGAATATGATGATTCTGTATGTCTGATAAGGAATCAAGGTAAAGATAAGGTTGCATAGAGATTGTAGACATATTGAGGAGTTCAAGCAATATCTGATGTGTTCTACTGCTTGTCTAAGACCAAATACTTCTGAACTTTGATTCTCTTCAGATTTACCTAGAAATTTTAAAATGTGCCTATACTTCCACATTAATCTTTTAAATCCTGAGTTTTCTTATCAGCAGTCACTAACAAAATTTAAGTAAATAGATGCATATTGACACTGTACAGTAATATTTCAGAATGCCTACCTTTAAAATATGTTAAAAATTCTGGAGAGAAAGAAAGAGAAAGTGTAAGACTCAGGGTACAGAACATATCAGATTTCTAACAGCAACCTGGAAGCCAAGTCAGTGGGACAGTGCCGTCATATATAGACAGAAAATGATTTACAATTTAGATGTCTAGTCAAACTCAGCTATGCATGAGCATAGCATAAATAAATCCTCAAGATGTAAGATCTGTAATCATTTCCCTCCTTACTTTCCTTTTCTAGAAAACTATTTGAGATGTTTTCCCATGAAGGAAGGCATATACCATGAAAGGGAAAGACTTGCTACACCAAAAAAGAGATACTCAACCCATGAGGTAAGCAAACAGAATGTTGGGAGGACAATGAGAAAGGAACCTGAAAGGTAACCCTGCACCAGGCATAGGGGACATTTAGTCCATCCTGGAGAAATTAGTTCAGGAGAAAAAATGAGAGCCATCATCACCACTATTCTTTCCTTAAATGGTCACTCTACTTGATGAAACTGCTGCATTATATGCTTTGCATAAACTAAAATGAGAAAGGAGAAACTTCACATACAGAAAATAAGTTATGTGACTTATGATGACAGTTGTAAAGGGAACTCAAAAGTGGAAAGCTAGGAGCAAATTTAGAGACTCAAGAGAAGAAGTCTCCAGGAGGAAGACCTCCAAGGATAATTCAGAATTCATGGTTTCCTAAATTTTATTTTGGGAAAATTATACTGAGAGGATAATTGAAGATGTTAGAAGATGTAATGTGACAAAGAAGCTGAAGCAAATAAAACAAAATAGAATATATTTAACTTCAGGGAAAACTGAAAAAAAAAATGTGATCCATTTATGACAAAATGACAATTTTTAATAATATAAACACTGAATACTACTTTAACTCCCAAATTTAATGGTATTTTATAGGAGAATGAGCAGGACAGATAACGGAGTTGGCAATGACAATGGCTACCCTCATTTACTCTAACAGGGCTTTAGTAGACAACACTTAAAATCAGTAAATCCAACAAGACAGTAATTTATTGATAACATATATATTTATTAGGACTAAACAGCTAGAGATTAGTTAATAGACTGCTTTTGGAGAGGAAAATATAAGGGGAGGAATGATGCAGTAGAGAACCTTTTAGCTGAAAGTGTTGTTAATTCACTCAGTCGTGACCAAATGTTTGTGACCCCAGGGACTGTAGCCGGCATGGGATTCTCCAGGCAAGAATACTGGAGTGGATTGCCATTCCTTTGTCCAGGTGATCTTCCTGATCTCAGGATCAAACTCAGGCCTCCTGCATTGCAGGCAGATTCTTTACTGTCTGAGCTACCAGGGAAGGCCCAATAATCCATTATGCTTACTTATTTAACTTTTTAAGCTATTGTGCATGTAATACTTTGATGGAGAAAAATTCAATGCAAATATCCATAATGCAGTCTTTAGACTCTCAGATGTTACCATTCTGGCCTCTCTGGCTAATAACAGTCTGCTTTAGTGATGCCCAATTGTGTTCACACTTTTACGCTTGTGCAGCAATGTGATGGTCACAAATAGGAAGGATATTATTCACACATGAAACCCTGCTGCTCAGCAGCCCTGTCCCACCACAGAAATTCAGAGGAAACACAGAAGACAAGGCATAGCTGAATTTGTCTGTAGATAAAGAAATTCTTTCCTTTTTTCTGCAAACAGGTGGCTGCCTAGCAACCATCATCCTGCACACTGGGAAGACACTAGAGCCCACATTTCCATCCAGCCTAATAAAAATTAGAACTTATATCCTTATTAGTTTGGCATCACTTTACTCCTATCAAATGCCATAGAAAAAGAAGAAAAATACATGTAAGGATAAACAAATGCATTAAATTACCTTCAGTGTATAAACATTATTTTTCTTTCTAACTGGTTTAATCATTTCAAGATAATATGTGCAAATCCAATGCTAAGCAATCAGCTGATAATGGAAAGCACACACAGTTTTGGAAGTTAAAGTTGAGTGAATTCCATTATGTTTCACTGCATTATGTTTCATGGCTTTATCCTTTCCACTTGAGTAAATGTACTGTATTCCATTTGGACTTAGTCATGCTGCAGTTTGCCTGTCAGAAAATTTGCATTTCTGTGATCAAAATGAAAGATGTGTTTGAGATTTATTGGAAAAGTGGGTGTAGGAAAGGCTTTAAGTGCTTCTGAGATCATTTGTCTTTTATGATGATTTGTAAAGAGCTTTGGAAACAAGGTACAAAGCTTCTAGGAGTATTAGGATCAAACCTCTAGTTCTGGTGGGTGCAAAATTCCCAGTCAATTACCCACACTCCATTAACTCTTTACCCAGAATGAGATATGATTGCTTCTCTTCGGCCTGAAAATAAAGGGTAGAAAATGAAAAGAATCTTTTTTTTTTTTTCTTAAATTTGGGCATCTGACAACTAATACTCATTAAAGTATTAAACCTTGTCAACTTATTTTCTTAATTTATAAAAGTCAGTAGTAATTTATGCGTCACATAAAGGCCCCTTGGCAGCTTTAGTAAAGCAGAGCTGAATGAGTTCAAGGAACACATATGAAACACTTTATGGCTTGCTTACCCTGAGTCTTTGTGTTGACATTTTTCTGAAGCAATTTGGCTTCTTTCACAGGCACTCAGCAGTCTTGTTGTGTGTTCTTAATTGTTCTACAAACCAGGTTCCTTTCAGTGAATATAAGTAATTAAAGTAAGTAAAGTCGCTCAGTCATGTCCAACTCTCTGCGACCCCATGGACTGTAGCCTACCATGCTCCTCTGTCCATGGGATTTTCCAGGCAAGAGTACTGGAGTGGTTTGCTATTTCCTTCTCCAGGGGATCTCTGGAACCCAGGGATCAAACTCGAGTCTTCCTCATTGTAGGCAGATGCTTTAGCATCTGAGCCACCAGAAGTCCGGTGAATATGAAGCACTATGACATGCCACTCTGCCTTTAGAAAGTGTCCTCCTTTAAGCAGGAGTTAAGTCTTATTTTGATTAAAATGTTTCTTTCTCCTATAATCACCATCCAAGTTCACTTTGTAAAGGAACTGAACTGTGAAAATGATATAAGACCCAATATAATAGCACAGCACTGCGGGATGCTGTAAACATTCATTGCTGATGACAACGTGAGCTCTGAGAGTCAGTTCTTTCTTCTAGACCTAAGGGCAGTTGTTAACCTGGTACTTTTGATCTTCTGGATAAGAATCATTACAGCAAATCAGCATCATGCCTGGCAAAATGTGGAGATGTGATCTTTTTGTCAGAAAAAGAATAGAATCTAGTGATGCAAGTCCTGTTCCACTTAACTGGTGACTGTGCAGACAACAGGTGAAAGTCATCCCCGGGGAGGGAGGAAAACATACACCAGCTGGAATATTTAAGACTTGCTCTAGCTTTTCATTTCCAATAAGGGGATACAATTACTTTCCAGGTGGCAGAAATTACATTCTCAAATTGGTTGTTGCTAGAGGTTTTTTCCTCCTGAGATTCCTTCATGCTCCTGTGCAATAAGCAACGGGCGCCATATTAAACCATGACCCTGAGACTCAGAGCCATTAAGAAAGCTTCCTTAGAACCCTTCATTTACCCTAAATTCTGTTCACCTCAGTGGGGATTCACCATCATAAATCAGTCTGTGCTCAGGACTGCCAGAATGAACAGTATTTCATAATAACTCTTCCTCTGTTCAGAAAGCTCTCAACTCAGGAGATTTGCAATCACAGTGAAAAGGCAAAGATGTTAATGAGGCCTGTAAATTAAGTGAAAGGAGGATAGTTATGTCCTATCTGGTAATAAAAGTTGGATGGCTAATATAATTAAGGGAAATACTTTATTGGATTCTGAATTGAATAGGAATATTACTGTAAAGAAGGGTTCTCTTATTATGTGTCCATTAATTGTGGAGAGGACCCTCAAATGCTGCTGGGGCTTACCCTGAGCCTGCCCTTGGCTCTGAATTTTAAGAGGAGAGAGGGTCTGAATGCAGCCATGGATTGTGCACGCTGCAGAAGGGGCCAGGCTCTACCCTAGTGCTTCCTGAGCAGCCTCTGCTACAGCACTCAGATAATAGTCTTGAAATTATACTATTTCCCTCTTGCTCAGTCACAACACCTGCATCTTTTCTAGATGAGGCTATTTACCACTTAGATTTCTTACTGAACCCTTTATCCATGAGCACATGACAGGTATTCTAGCTAATAAAAGAAGTAAATTCAGGAAAAGATCAAAAGAAATGAGAAGAGATTGTCAGGTGCTTTATCCCTAGTGATGATTCATTCACTGTAAACATATTATAAATGGCTGAGACCACAAAACTCTCCACAATATCTCATAATGTGGATATATTTATAAAATGCTAAGAGTCCTCTTTGGGTTTTATATTGATTACTTCCTTGTAACCAAACAAAAGCCCCATGAAACAGTTACCATTTTCCCAATATGCAGAAATTGAGATTGAGGCATAGATTATTTGCATACCTTGTCAAACCTACAGCCTCTGATATAGGATGCATTTAGATTTGGTCATAACATTTTCAAAAGTCAAAGCCCATAATCAAAATCATGACAGGGCATCAGCATTATTTCCAGTTACTCAGGGTTCTATCTGTATTAGAGCTGGGTAACAGGACAGAAAAACAGAATGGTCATTCTGTCTGGCCTGTGACACAAAGTGAAATAATAGAAGTCATTAACACTCCCATGTTCTACGAAAGCCAGTAAAACAAAAAAGAGTTGGGCAAAATGTAAATGTGTGAAGACCAAAGATATTAGTATATATATATATATATACTTTTGAATAAATTGCAGAGAGAGGATGTTAATATGATCAAAGTACAGACTCAGCAATGCCTAGAATTCAAATCTGATTCCCCTTAAAACTAAAATATTGGGAAAATTATTTCATCTCAGTCTCCATTTATTCATAAGTATATTAGGTATAATTTTGGGACTTCATAAGACTGTGTGAAAATTGAATAGATGAACAGATATTAGGCACTGGGAGGGGTGTAGACAGGCAACTTTCATATAAGCATGAGATGTTTTAATTTTAGAGAATGCTACAGGAACATTTATTTCTGATAGACCTCTAAAAAATAGAGTTCCTAAAATAATATTTTGTTATATTATTAGTATTTTATTTACTTAGTATTTTATTTAGTGAAATAAAATATTTAGTATCTTATTTACTTTGTCATTTTGTATTGGCTACTAAATATTAAGACAAAATTTGTGGTACATTTAGATGAGGCCCAACCATGAGGGGACCTGAAAATAATATTTACCCCAAGACTCATGAATAAGACAGCTGTAACTCACTGGGCTGTAAGTGGAGACGCCTGTTCCTTGTTTATTTTTATTCACTGTATCCCACTGTAATCTATACTCCAAATGGAAGTATACAAAACTGATAGGTAGCGTCAGTTAATCGCCATCACCATATAGCAAAGACAGGTAAGTCTACATACAGCTCTGGAAACACTGTAAGGAAAGGTGTTATAAGGTTTTTGGACCATATGCTGTACAGCAGTCACTGACTATCAGTGACTCCTCATCCCAGACATACATCTGAGCTACATTACCCAGACCTCCTTGCACCTAGATTGAGTCATGTGACCAGAACTCACCAGTGGAGTAAGAGTGAATATGAGGTGTTGTTTAAGAGGCTCAGGCTGCTTCTGAGACTGTGTCTTCTCTATACTGTTCCTCTTTACACCCATGGAGGGGAGAGCATGCCAGAGGGGCTCTTAGCTAAATAAAAGGAGTGGGCTCTGCAAAAGATTCAGTTTCTGAACTCAGGTGTGCACCTGAACCCCTGACAAACCTAAAGAACTATATATCCTTAATAAAAACAAAATTGTATTTTATTATTGAGAACTGGGAGTTTGTTATAAGACTTATCTTTATTAATGTACTCTATGCTATTTAACAAAATGAAATTTCATTAATATTTGCTTATTATATTCCATGCATTGTGATAGGTCCATGCACCTTCATTATCCACAAGTTCCAGCTAGGAGAATGGTGCATGTGCACTAAATTGCTTCAGTTTTGTCCAACTCTTTGAGACCCTATGAACTGTAGCCCACCAGGCTCCTCTGTCCATGGGATTCTCCAGGCAAGAATACTGGAGTGGGTTGCCTTTCCTTCCTCAATGGGATCTTCCCAACCCAGGGATTGAACCCACATCTCCTGTGTCTCTGGCATTGGCAGGTTAATTGTTTACCACTAGCACCACCTGGGAAGCCCAGAAGGCGGCTAATGTTTCAAAATACACTGATGGCTGTGAGAAACATCACACAGAATCCAAATGTTGATTAACACAAACACCAATTTGTCCTTTCTGGTATTTATGATTCCTAATCAATTCTAGAATGTATATATATTCTCTCTACTGGCTACTTCTGGAGAACCAGTTTCCAATTTCTAGGTTCTCCACTCAGGCCCAGGGCTCTGGTTATCAGAAAGTGAAAGTGAAGTCACACAGTCATGTCTGACTATTTGCGACCCCATGGCCTGTAGCCTACCAGATTCCTCTGTCCATGGCATTCTCCACGTAAGAGTACTAGAGTGGGTTGCCATTTGTGGCTCAGCTTGTGGAGAATCTGCCTGCAATTCAGGAGATCTGGGTTCAGTCCCTCGGTTGGGAAGATGTCCTGGAGCAGAGAGAGACATGCTACCCATTCCAGTATTCTGGCCTGGAAAATTCCACATACTGTATAGTCCATGGAGTTGAAAAGTTGGACACAATTAAATGACTTTCTGGTTAGCAGAAGTGATGATATAGAGAATCTTGCCCAAAATAATTAAATAGAGTCATCATCATTAAAATCCCCTGTTCCTCCATCTGGTACAAAAGTGCTCCCAACATTTTACTGTTCTTTGCTCTGCCTTTTTTTATCTTCATCTTCATTTACTAAATGACTTGAACCCAGAGAGAAAGAGAAAAAAAAAATTGTCAGTGAAGTTTGGTCTACACAGCAGGAAGTGGTGGTGGGGAAGCTTTTCTCCACTTAAGCATAGTTGAATGAGGGATCCTTCTGAAGCTTGAATTAAATATCTTAACTTAAAAAAAAATAGTGTCTTATTAATGAAATATGTCCTTTCCTGGTTGTGCCCTCAGTTCTTAGATTTTCCTTAGCCAATCATGGTAGGGTGTGGATGGTTTGAGACTGGATATTGGCTTCTGAGAACTTACGTTCTGATCCAATTTTTCCTGATGTTCACTGTCATTCTTCTTAAGTGTTACTTGACATTATTCTCATTTTTTCCTGTTTCCATTTGAGTGATTGTATAATTTGGCCACATGATGTGAAAAGCCAACTTATTAGAAAAATCCTGATCCTGGGAAAGATTGAAGGCAGAAGGAGAAAGAGAAAACAGAGGATGAGTTGATTGGATGGCATCACTGATTCAATGGACATGAGTCTGAGCAAGCTCCAGGAGATGGTGAAGGACAGGGGAGCCAGAAGTGCTGCAGTCACTGGGTCACAAACTGTCAGACACAAATGAGTGACTGAACAACAATTTTGTTCTGATATATATATTTAAATCTCAGGTCAAATCCAAAAGTCTTAATACACTTGAAGCACATTTCCAGATATAAATGAAATCAATCTGTTATTAAGAGTATTACCAGGTTACAGGTTTATATGCACTTAGTAAAGGGCTTAACCAAGTTGATTCATATATTCTTGTCTAAAGAGAATGTCTAAGTTGAAAGTAGTCACTGAAGAGGGCTCTATTTTTTGCTCTGTTGAAATCAATACTTTAATTAAAGTCCAGGGCAATAATGATCAGATTAAAGGACATGCCTAAAGTATAAGCTGACCATTTCAGAAATAAATAATATTGACATACTGACAGAATGAGACAGATCTAACAAGCAGAGGAACAATTTGTGTTATAAACTATGTTAAGGATTTGATGGCAGCCATGTTCATAAATCCATTTTAATGATTAAAACAAATTAATTTTGCTATTTACATAGGCTCACATGTAAATTGAAGAGGAGTTGTGAACCCATGATGCTGTCCTGAGACGATAGATTTACATTTAATATGTATATTCAAGGCTTAACCACTACCAGGAATTGTAAATATCCTTAATAAACACTTAATGTCAGTGGGCTCATCAGTGTGAGTCCCTAGCATTAGTAGAATCATAAATAGCAAGGCTGGGAGGAAAGTTAGATGGTATCCAGTCAGTAAAACTATGCTCCAAAATAGACCCCTTTCTCTGACTGCTGCCCCCAACACAATTAATTTCCCAATTCTACTCTCTCTTATTCCACCCTGTAGAAATGTCTAGTCCCACACATTTCATTGTACTGTCTTGGATTTCATATAAGTCCATCCCTCTCACTAATTGTGAAAGCGTTTAGGGTATAAATATAATGCTTGTATTTACAGTACCTAGGATAGTTTCTGACATATTGGAGAATAATTTGTTTTTGTTTTTGAGAGTCATGAGTGAATTTTTGCTTTATATTTTGAAGTCACATGTGGTTATTGACATAAAAATAATTTGTATAATATTGTATTTCCTTCAGATTATTTATCTAATTTAAAATCCTACACTACACATCTAAACAGAATTAGTTTCCAATTGTTATCAATTCCAGTTAATTTTTGGCAATTTCACTCTTATGCAAATAAAAATAAATACATTATAACACTATAAACCAAGTAGAGAATCTCAAAGCACACAAACTTTTTCATATAATTAGTAATGTTTATTTTAAGCTTACTTATCTCTACCTGAATTATCTGTCTCTAACAAAATTGAAAGATTATTTGCCAAAAGTTAAAATATTCTGTGTCTCTGGCAACATCCTTATATTCCACTAATACTATTTTATTTTTTAAAATGCAAGATTTTCCTTGCAGGACCAGTTACATTTAATAAATACTGTGTGTGCTCAGTCATTCAGTTGTGTCCAACTCTTTGGGACCCTATGGACTGAGGCCCACCAGTCTCTTCTGTTCTTGAGATTCTCCAGACAAGAATACTGGAATGGGTTGCTGTTTCATATTCCAGAAGATCTTCCTGATCCAGGGATTACACTCTCATGTCTTATGTCTCCTTCCTTGACAGGTGAATTCTATACCACTGTGTCACCTGGGAAGCCCTAATGAATACTAGCTTGTGGAATAAACTGCAGCTAACTTACTGCTCACCTCATCTAATGAGTAAGATATTTAGAAATTTAAGAATCTTGTGGTCTTACTTTCAGATACTCCTTGTCCACTGACTGGGAAGTGGTATGCAGACACTGGAGACCTCGTAAATTGAGGAGTTGAGGAATTGTGTAAGATACTGAGAAAGGAAGCAAGTTCCTTTAGCTTTTGCAGTCTCTGCTAGTTTAGAGCAGTGGCTCTGTTGAGGTGCTGGTGCCACACAGAAAACCATGAGTAGATTACAATCTGAATATGGAAGAGCTATTCCTGGATGGAACAGACATTTTCTATAGTATGCAGGGATGGAGTCCAGACATGGTCATGCTATCTTCTTTCCATGGGTGATGAGGAAAGCCAATGCTGAATTTAAAAAAAAAAAAAAAAAAGATTAACCTCTAAAGTGGCCATTTCAACAACAAACAGGAAAGCTGATGGAGATGAAATTGTCCTGCCAGAACTGCCCACATTACTTTTTCCATCCAGGTGCCTGAATGAGGAAAGGATCATGCAAAATTACAGTCACCAGCCTTGCAGGTGAGCTCATCTGGCAACACTGAGTCAGGCAAGGAGGAAATGTAGGCAGATCTCCTCAATGTGCTCATGGAAAAAGACCTCTTGTCTGTCAAAGGGCAGAAAACAGAAATGAATGAGTAAAAATATCCAGCGAGGGCTTATGAAAAGATTCTAAAACATAAAAGGAAAAACACTTAAAAAATGAATGTGATAAACTGAAGTAATGTTTGAGCACATTTGCTTCATTCTACCCCCAATAAAATTAAAGAAAGTATACACAATTGAGTATACACTAGCTCTCCAGCTTTTGAGTCAGCCTCTATCTCATATTAAAATATTGACATCAATGTTCCCTTTACTACCCTTTCATCAAGAGTTTGAGGGGAGACTAAATTCCTCCTGGTGATGCATTTAGTAACATAATCAACTTCTCTTACATATGAAGTTACACTATAAAAACACACAAAACAATGATACTTATAGTGTCTAAACTCTCAAGGTAAACAATTAAGGTTTGAGCCAAGAGACACTGGCCAATGGTAAGGATGTTTAAATGTTTGTGTGTGTGTGTGTGTGTGTGTGTGTGTGTGTGTGTGTTTGGTTGTTGCAGATTATTTGCTTTACTACAAAAATAACAGATTCTAGAGATGTTCTTTAATTCTTTGTTAAGTATTAAACAATAAGCTTGCTAGTATTGCATACATATCTATGTAAGTACATGTGCCTGTACACACAGAGTCTACAATCTACAGATTTATGAAGTGAAAATATGAAACAAAAATCAAACCACAAAATGACAAAAATAAAGCATAGGTGACAGTAAGAGGGAAAAGATTGTATTAATCAATTATAAAATGCATAAAATGCTATGTTATACTAGCTGCAGAAGCTACGTATAATTTGTTTTTAATTAAATTTTTTAAAAAAAATATGTGAAATAAAATTAATAAGTAAGACAGGCACAATAAATTGGAGAAATTCAGAAAAAATGAGGTGAAGAAAGGTTAATATTACAGTGAAACAAGGCAAAATATTACAAGGCAAAAAAGCAATGTATGGAAAAAAATAAAGTGCATTGAGTCCCTAACACTATATATTAGACACCTTTTTATATTCTGTAAGTAGCATCTGCATCAACATTAATTAAGGAAAAATCTCCAGATTGTCAGGAATGGCTGCCAGCTTTCAAGCTAGGACAGGAAGTCACTGGGCTCCAGGGCTCCTCGGCTTTGCAGTCCATCCTTTTCACTTCATTCTTGTTCTCCCCAAGGTAAGGTCCACGGTGGTATATGCTTCTTTTGTGTACTTTCCTATCCCCAGAACCTGGAAGCCCACCTGGTAAAGTAAAGAATGGTCCATGATTGTCCCTTGAGAATGAATAGAAGAGTAAACCTCTCCACAATTCTCTTCTGTTTCTGTCCATCAAATTCACCCCAAGTCACTCCCATCCCTTCTACGTTCCTGCACTTGGAAAGAGCAATACTATACTTGAAAAGTATCAGCCCTTCCCCCTCAAGTCCCTTGCATGATAAATACCTGGCTTTGTGACTCTGTGCCCCAGAATGTAGATTTGATTCCTGTTAAAAATCTCTTCCTTTTCCTCTCCTTTTGTACTTTACCTGCATTCGTCTTTTCAATGTCTTATATAAAAAATAATTGTATGGTCAGGCCACTCAAGATCAGTTTTCTCTTGCTCTCTGTACCTCCCCAGCCAGACCAGTGCCTGCTTCACCGGCACGCTCTGCACATGAATGACCTTCTTACATACCCAGGCCAGGCCCAGCTGGTAAGCACTCTGATTAAAGGGACTGTGGGGCATGGCCCTCTGCTGGTTTCCTTGATAAATAATGAGGCTACCTGAACTCAACTCCCCTATAACTGGTAATCTCCCCTTCCTTTCTGAGAGCTAAGATTGCTGCCAAGCACTACCCACTACCTCTGCATGCAGCAGGGTGTCACTCCAGGACCCTGCTTCAGATGTGTAAGCTCCCCTACCCATTAAATAATTGATGTCTTTGTTGTTGACTTCGGGCTCTTTCTTCCATCTTGAAGCTGGGAGAGCACAGGCCTTGAAGGCCTGCATGGTACAACCAGAACACAGCTAGATTTTCTCCCTTAAATGAGATTTTCCTTCAAAGGGTGGATTTAATCACTATCTTTACATTATTTACATTTGTTTCTTATTTAAATTAAATTATTTTAGTGCAATTTTAGATTTATAGAAATTTTGGACAGCAAGGATAGACACGAAAAAGTTTCCATATTCACCCTTGACACCTGCACAGTTTTTCTTATTATTAACATCTTGTCTTAATGTCGTATGTTTATAACAGTTTATGAACAGGTGTTAGCACATTATCATTAACTAAAGCCCATAGAGTACCTTAGAATCCATAATATCTGTTGTAGTTTCAACATTTTTTTCAAATGCCATATATCTGCTGCTTGAACTGTTCCATGTCTTTGCTCACAACTCACCAACCCACACCTTTAGAAAGATTGTCCTTGCTCACAATACTTGACCCAGCCTTTGCTGCTGCTGCTGCTAAGTTGCTTCAGTTGTGTCAGGCCCTAGCAACCCCGTAGACGGCAGCCTATCAGGCTCTTCTGTCCTTGGGATTCTCCAGGCAAGAACACTGGAGTGAGTTTCTATTTTCTTCTCCAATGCATGAAAGTGAAAAGTGACAGTGAGTCACTCAGTGGTGTCCGAATCCTAGCAACTCCGTGGACTGCAGCCTACCTGGCTCCTTGGTCCATGGGAGTTTCCAGGAAAGAGTATTTGAATGGGTTGCCATTGCCTTCACCCACCCTTTAGCAGGAGTTTATATAAAACTTTAACTTAAAGGGTCCTCAGATAAGAAAAGTGAAAGTGAAAGTCACTCAGTCATGTCTGACTCTTTGCAAATAGCTGTGAAAAGAAGAGAAGTGAAAAGCAAAGGAGAAAAGGAAAGATATAAGCATCTGAATGCAGAGTTCCAAAGAACAGCAATAAAAGATAAGAAAGCCTTCTTCAGTGATCAGTGCAAGAGATCTCTTCAAGAAAATTAGAGACACCAAGGGAACATTTCATGCAAAGATGGGCTCGATAAAGGACAAAATGGTATGGACCTAACAGAGGCAGAAGATATTAAGAAGAGATGGCAAGAATACACGGAAGAACTGTACAAAAAAGATCTTCACGACCCGGATAATCACGATGGTGTGATCACTCACCTAGAGCCAGACATCTTGGAATGTGAAGTCAAGTGGGCCTTAGAAAGCATCACTACAAACAAAGCTTGTGGAGGTGATGGCTTTCCAGTTGAGCTATTTCAAATCTTGAAAGATGATGTTGTGAAAGTGCTGTACTCAATATGCCAGCAAATTTGGCAAACTCAGCAGTGGCCACAGGATTGGAAAAGGTCAGTTTTCATTCCAATCCTAAAGAAAGGCAATGCCAAAGCATGCTCAAACTACCGCACAATTGCACTCATCTCACATGCTAGTAAAGTAATGCTCAAAATTCTTCAAGCCAGGCTTCAGTAGTACGTGAACCATGGACTTTCTGATGTTCAAGCTGGTTTTAGAAAAGGCAGAGGAACCAGAGATCAAATTGCCAACATCAACAGGATTGGAAAAGGTCAGTTTTCATTCCAATCCTAAAGAAAGGCAATGCCAAAGCATGCTCAAACTACCGCACAATTGCACTCATCTCACATGCTAGTAAAGTAATGCTCAAAATTCTTCAAGCCAGGCTTCAGTAGTACATGAACCATGGACTTTCTGATGTTCAAGCTGGTTTTAGAAAAGGCAGAGAAAACAGAGATCAAATTGCCAAAATCTGCTGGATCAAGGAAAAAGCAAAAGAGTTCTAGAAAAACATCTATTTCTGCTTTATTGACTATGTCAAACCCTTTGACTTTGTAGATCACAATAAACTGTGGAAAATTCTAAAAGAGATGGGAGTACCAGACAACCTGACCTGCCTCTTAAGAAATCTGTTATCAGGTCAGGAAGCAACAGTTAAAACTGGACATGGAATAACAGACTGGTTCCAAATAGGAAAAGGAGTACCTCAAGGCTGTATATTGTCACCCTGCGGATTTAACTTCTATGAGAAACGCTGGACTGGAAGAAACACAAGCTGGAATCAAGATTTCTGGGAGAAATATCAATAACCTCAGATATACAGATGACACCACCCTTATGGCAGAAAGTGAAGAGGACCTAAAAAGCCTCCTGATGAAAGTGAAAGAGAGTGAAAAAGTTGGCTTAAAGCTCAATATTCAGAAAGCGAAGATCATGGCATCCGGTCCCATCACTTCATGGGAGATAGATGGGGAAACAGTTGAAACAGTGTCAGACTTTATTTTTGGAGGCTCCAAAATCACTGCAGATGGTGACTGCAGCCATGAAATTAAAAGACACTCCTTATAAGAAAAGTTCTGACCAACCTAGATAGCACATGCAAAAGCAGAGATATTATTTTGCTGACTAAGGTCCGTCTAGTCAAGTCTATAGTTTTTCCAGTAGTCATGTATGGATGTGAGAGTTGGACTGTGAAGAAGACTGAGCGCTGAAGAACTGATGCTTTTGAACTGTGGTTTTGGAGAAGACTTTCGAGAGTCCCTTGGACTGCAAGGAGTTCCAACCAGTTCATTCTGAAGGAGATCAGCCCTGGGATTTTTTTGGCTGGAATGATGCTGAAGCTGAAATTCCAGTACTTTGGCCACCTCATGTGAAGAGTTGACTCATTGGAAAAGACTCTGATGCTGGGAGGGACTGGGGACAGGAGCAGAAGGGGATGACAGAGGATGAGATGGCTGGATGGCATCACTGATTCATGGACGTGAGTTTGAGTGAACTCCAGGAAATGGTGATGGACAGGGAGGCCTGGCGTGCTGCGATTCATGGGATCACAAAGAGAAGGGCAGGTTTGAGCAACTGAACTGAACTGATCTGAACTGATACTATACAGTCCTTGGAACTGGCCAGGTCAGAATAACAAGAAATGGGTATCAGATAAGGAAGGAAACTATAAATAAACAAACAAAAGAAGAACCTGGAGGGGCCAAGTGGCTAAGAATCTGACAGACCCTGAGTCTCTTTATATGTAAAATTTCCTATATTAGCATACTAAACAACACACCTGCCCTTTGTCTTTGGCGGGGACTGGACCTTAAGGATCAAAAAGGATAAAATGGGAGTGGCAGCCCCCTGTCTCAAAAAAGCCCGGCCTCTTCCTTTGTAGATTAATCCGTGTGCCTCCCAGCATCTGCCTCACTCCTACGTTTGTCTTTAAGCTTTAAAATTAAATTGCTTTCCCCACATCAAGGAGAACTTGATCTGTGAATTTAGCTCCCACGTCTCCATTCTCTGGCCAGTAATATAGTTTATGCTGTATGGATCTCAGCTTCAACCCAAGAGGAAAAACCCTCTCCCTCAAGGCAGAGAGCCTCAGTTATACTAGGGCCTGATCAGGGTTCATATAACTTAAAAGTGAAAGGGAAGTCACTCAGTCCTGTTCGACTCTTTGGGACCCCATGGGCTGTAGCCCACCAGGCTTCTCTATGGGATGTTCCAGGCAAGAGTACTGGAGTGGGTTGCCATTTGGTAACATATCCATCATTTCAATGCCCCATAGAATAGTTGCACTGCCTGAAAAAGACGCATTGAGCTCAACTTTTTCCTTTCTCTCTCCTCCCCAAGGTTCTGGAAACCATTCATTTTTTTGCTGTCTTTTCATTCTTTTTTCAGAATGATTCATATTATCTAATATTTATCATTGTCAGGCTGGCCTCTTTCATTTGGTAATACATATTAAATTTCTTCCATGTCTTTTCACACCTTAATAGATCACTTCTTTTTACCACTGAATATATTCTTTGGTACAGATATACCAGAATTTATTTATTCACTTATCTATTGAAGGATATCTATTTATTTGGGACACTTATGAATGAAGCTACTATAAAAGTTTATTTGCAAGTCTGTATATGGACATAAATTTCAACTCATTTGAGTACATGCCAAGGAATACAGTGGCTGAATGGTAAGACAATGTTATCTTATGAGAAACTATCAAACTGTCTTTCTGAGTGGTAGTATCATTTTGTATTTCTACCATCAACGAATGAGAGCTTCTATCACTCCACACCCTCCTTGGTATTTGGTGTTCTCAGTGCTTTGGATTTTGTTCATTCTCATAGGGATGTGATGATAGTCTGTTGTTTTAATTTACTGCAAGGAGATCCAACCAGTCCGTTCTGAAGGAGATGAGCCCTGCCTGGATGTTCTTTCAAGGGAATGATACTAAAGCTGACGCTCCAGTACTTTGGCCATCTCATGCGAAGAGTTGACTTATTGGAAAAGACTCTGATGTTGGGAGGGATTGGGGTCAGGATGAAAAGGGGACAACAGAGGATGAGATGGCTGGATGGCATCACTGACTCGATGGACGTGAGTCTGACTGAACTCCGGGAGTTGATGACGGACAGCGAGGCCTGGTGTGCTGTGATTAATGGGGTTGCGAAGAGTCGGACACGACTGAGTAGCTGAACTGAACTGAATATATAATGTTGAACATCTTTCTGAAAGCTAATTTGTCATCTTTGTATCTTCTTTGATAAGATATGTCATACTGCTGCTGCTGCTGCTGCTGCTGCTGCTGCTAAGTGGCTTCAGTTGTGTCCGACTCTGTGCGATCCCAGAGACGGCAGCCCACCAGGCTCCCCCAATCCCTGGGATTCTCCAGGCAAGAGCACTGGAGTGGGTTGCCATTTCCTTCTCCAATGCATGAAAGTGAAAAGTGAAAACGAAGTCGCTCAGTCGTGCCCAATTCTTAGTGACCCCACAGACTGCAGCCCACCAGGCTCCTCCATCCATGGGATCCTCCAGGCAAGCGTACTGGAGTGGGGTGCCACTGCCCTCTCCAAGATATGTCATAATTTGTCTATTTTCAAACTGAGTTCTCTGACTTTTAAGTCCATTGTATATTTTGGATTCAAGTTCTTTATCAGTCATTCATTCTGGTCATATTTTCTCTGAGCCTGTGATTTGGTTTTTCATTATCTTAACAGAGTCTGTGACAAGGCTGATACTGCTGCTGCTGCTGCTGCTGCTGCTGCTAAGTGGCTTCAGTTGTGTCCGACTCTGTGCGATCCCAGAGACGGCAGCCCACCAGGCTCCCCCAATCCCTGGGATTCTCCAGGCAAGAGCACTGGAGTGGGTTGCCATTTCCTTCTCCAATGCATGAAAGTGAAAAGTGAAAACGAAGTCGCTCAGTCGTGCCCAATTCTTAGTGACCCCACAGACTGCAGCCCACCAGGCTCCTCCATCCATGGGATCCTCCAGGCAAGCGTACTGGAGTGGGGTGCCACTGCCCTCTCCAAGATATGTCATAATTTGTCTATTTTCAAACTGAGTTCTCTGACTTTTAAGTCCATTGTATATTTTGGATTCAAGTTCTTTATCAGTCATTCATTCTGGTCATATTTTCTCTGAGCCTGTGATTTGGTTTTTCATTATCTTAACAGAGTCTGTGACAAGGCTGATAATTTAGTTTTAGTTGAATCCAACTTATTATATTATTATTATTTTGGTAGATCATGTTTTTATACTTTAAATTCATTGCTTTAAGGTGTCCAAAGTTGCCTATATTTTCTCCTGTGTTTTCCACCAGAAGTATCATCAAATGCTAATTTTCTGTGCCCAATGCACAGTGAGGCCAAACAATATTGAAATGTTGAAGTTTGGAGCAGGGAAAATTTTATTGAAGGGCCATACAAGAAGAAGAATGGCTTATACTTGTCCCCTCCAATCTCAACTGGCTCCCCACCCCAGAAAATTCTAGTAAGGTGACAAAGGGGCATGGTTAGTTTTTACAGACTTCCTGTTGTGGGATTCCTTTGTTCTCTCATCTGTCCATGTAGGTCAGGTCATGATATTCCTATAAACCTCCAACAAGAAAAATGCTGTTCTCTATTCTGCAAATATCTGTCTCTGTATGAATGGACTATTGGAGGTCAGACCCCTGAGATTAGGCTTCCTGTATATTTCATACTATAAACAATGTGCTTTTACAAAGTGTGCAGTTTCAGAATGAGTAAGCACAGGAAAAGAAACATTTAGTATGAAGCTAGATTTTCTCCTCCCTACTGCACAAGTTTAGTGTTTAGTGTCTTAAATTTGTATCTATAAACCAATTCCAATTAAAGTTTGCAAGAGGGATAAAGTTCGTGTCTCAATTCACTGTTTTGCATGGAAGTGTCTATTTGCTCCAGAATCATTTGTTGAGAAGACAGCAAATCTTATTTCTAAGTTGTCTTTGCCCTTTTGTCAAAGATTAGTTGTCTCCATTTATGTAGTTCTATATCTGAGCTCTTTGTTCTGTTGATCTACTTGTACATTTTTATTGCTAAAACATTTGTATTTATTTATATTTGTTTATACTATTTTATTTATATTTATTCAGTAGAACTGTCTTTGCCCTGAATCTTATTTTGAAGTATTTTATAAATGTGTCTTCTTTATAGGATGAATTAAATTCTAAACTAATTTGACCAAACAATGTGTAGAGCTAATCAGAATATCTATTTCCAGAATAAAATAGCAATCTACATTATATGTTATTTTTGCCAACTGTTTTCCTGCATACTATGTTTAAAAACTCAAACTCAATCATTACTGTTTTTCACATAGTCAGTGATAAATTTTATGTGTAGGTTTTACAGCTTACTAATTCCTTACTTATGTCATCTCACTCCTTCCATCTGCAATTATTTTCCTCTTTCTCTGGGTATATCATTTCCTTGTTATTAACATACATATATCAGTGATAAATTCTAATAGCTTGTCTTTTAGCAGTGTTTTTATTTCACTTATACTTTTGAATGGTAATTTATAAGGGTATAAATCTCTAGAATGTCATTATTTTCTTTGAGAGAACTTACAATTGTTCTCTCATTTCTTCTGAACTCTTGAAATACTCCATCAGTGTAATTCATGGGTCAGCAAGTTTTCTTTAAAGGAACAAAGAGTAAATATTTTTGGTTTTGCAGCCTTCTAGTTTATGTCACAACTATTCCTCTCTGCCTACACTGCACAAAAGCAATCCTCCACAAATGTTTATTCACAAAACCAGGCTGTAGGTTCATTAACCTCTGATTGGCTGCTATTTTTTTTATTTGATTTATCTTTTGTCACTAATTTTAAGATTTTCATTTTGTACATAGAGTTATGAATATCGAATAGATGTGGGTGGTCCAGTGAATATGTGAGAGCCAGTCTGGGCAAGAAAAATGTGGAGGACATAAGTGGATCATGATTCAGCTGACTCCAGAGTCAGCTATGGTAAGATAGTTGCTGCTGACTTGTTGGGCATCTTTGTGCATGACCAAATGTCAATTGGAATGAATTGAATCTCATTGAGTAACAGAGTTGATCCTTGTCTGCAATTAGAAATGTGACTTCTCTCCCTAAAACCAAGCATATAAATGGTGACTGGATAGGGAAAGGATGGTAAAAAAAAAAAGAAAAAAAGAAAAGAAAAGAATAATTGCCTGAATTTAAATTTAAAGTGACTAGGGAGAAAAGTTAAAATTGGCTAAGATTACATATTCTGGCATGAGACAGATTAGGAAC
>SJYC01035130.1:0-22486 GCA_006408675.1 Madoqua kirkii
TCTGTCTCTGTATGAATGGACTATTGGAGGTCAGACCCCTGAGATTAGGCTTCCTGTATATTTCATACTATAAACAATGTGCTTTTACAAAGTGTGCAGTTTCAGAATGAGTAAGCACAGGAAAAGAAACATTTAGTATGAAGCTAGATTTTCTCCTCCCTACTGCACAAGTTTAGTGTTTAGTGTCTTAAATTTGTATCTATAAACCAATTCCAATTAAAGTTTGCAAGAGGGATAAAGTTCGTGTCTCAATTCACTGTTTTGCATGGAAGTGTCTATTTGCTCCAGAATCATTTGTTGAGAAGACAGCAAATCTTATTTCTAAGTTGTCTTTGCCCTTTTGTCAAAGATTAGTTGTCTCCATTTATGTAGTTCTATATCTGAGCTCTTTGTTCTGTTGATCTACTTGTACATTTTTATTGCTAAAACATTTGTATTTATTTATATTTGTTTATACTATTTTATTTATATTTATTCAGTAGAACTGTCTTTGCCCTGAATCTTATTTTGAAGTATTTTATAAATGTGTCTTCTTTATAGGATGAATTAAATTCTAAACTAATTTGACCAATGTGTAGAGCTAATCAGAATATCTATTTCCAGAATAAAATAGCAATCTACATTATATGTTATTTTTGCCAACTGTTTTCCTGCATACTATGTTTAAAAACTCAAACTCAGTCATTACTGTTTTTCACATAGTCAATGATAAATTTTATGTGTAGGTTTTACAGCTTACTAATTCCTTACTTATGTCATCTCACTTCTTCCATCTGCAATTATTTTCCTCTTTCTCTGGGTATATCATTTCCTTGTTATTAACATACATATATCAGTGATAAATTCTAATAGCTTGTCTTTTAGCAGTGTTTTTATTTCACTTATACTTTTGAATGGTAATTTATAAGGGTATAAATCTCTAGAATGTCATTATTTTCTTTGAGAGAACTTACAATTGTTCTCTCATTTCTTCTGAACTCTTGAAATACTCCATCAGTGTAATTCATGGGTCAGCAAGTTTTCTTTAAAGGAACAAAGAGTAAATATTTTTGGTTTTGCAGCCTTCTAGTTTATGTCACAACTATTCCTCTCTGCCTACACTGCACAAAAGCAATCCTCCACAAATGTTTATTCACAAAACCAGGCTGTAGGTTCATTAACCTCTGATTGGCTGCTATTTTTTTTATTTGATTTATCTTTTGTCACTAATTTTAAGATTTTCATTTTGTACATAGAGTTATGAATATCGAATAGATGTGGGTGGTCCAGTGAATATGTGAGAGCCAGTCTGGGCAAGAAAAATGTGGAGGACATAAGTGGATCATGATTCAGCTGACTCCAGAGTCAGCTATGGTGAGATAGTTGCTGCTGACTTGTTGGGCATCTTTGTGCATGACCAAATGTCAATTGGAATGAATTGAATCTCATTGAGTAACAGAGTTGATCCTTGTCTGCAATTAGAAATGTGACTTCTCTCCCTAAAACCAAGCATATAAATGGTGACTGGATAGGGAAAGGATGGTAAAAAAAAAAAGAAAAAAAGAAAAGAAAAGAATAATTGCCTGAATTTAAATTTAAAGTGACTAGGGAGAAAAGTTAAAATTGGCTAAGATTACATATTCTGGCATGAGACAGATTAGGAACTTAAATGTAGTATCATATTTTTATTCAGAGCTTAAAAATATAACCTTTCAGATGAGAGATTTAATTGTTTCACACTTACCCTGTTTGATATATCTTCTTTTCAAACATGTATTATACCTATGTTTTCTTTTACCTTTATATGTAATAGAATCAATGTGGCATATTTTAAACATTTCTAATTTTAGAATCAGAAGTTTTACATCTGAACCATAGTTTCACCAGATGTCATCCATATATCACGCATTCATTCATTCATTCAAAAATAAACCTTAAGAACTAGTGCAAATTGTAGCTCCAGCACAGGGTAAGTAGTGGTCACAATACCAGTATGACGGAACACATTGCCTTCCTGAAGTTTGACAATTACAGGAAAGAGAAAAGGACTTTAGAAATCACATAGGAAGATAGTTCATGGGTTTAAAGGGAATAATCAAGTTACTATGGAAATACTTGTGACAAAACCTCTCTTAAATGTTTTAGAGAATCCAAGCTGGTTTTGAAGTATCAGTTAAATGTATTCATATGAAGATGGACTTTATATGAAGATTCATATAAAAATAGAATGAGCTAGATATACCTAGAACAAAAAATGAAATAAATCATGATACAGGATTCACTGAGTAGTTGCAATTACCTCCTTGAAATTTTGGTTATTCATTGACTTTCTTCAATAAGAGATTAACTGACTGAATGCATGTTTTGAATAGACACTGATACAATTGTGTTGTATAACCATTGTGTTATTTAATGCCATTGTTTTAATAACCACCTACAGAGGGCACAGGAGAAGGCAATGGCACCCCACTCCAGTACTCTTGCTGGGAAAAATCCCATGGATAGAGAAAACTGATAGGCTGCAGTCCATCGGGTCGCTAAGAGTTGGACAGGACTGAGCAACTTCACTTTCACTTTTTACTTTCATGCATTGGAGAAGGAAATGGCAACCCACTTTAGTGTTCTTGCCTGGAGTATCCCAGGGATTGGGAGAGCCTGGTGGGGTGCCATCTATGGGGTCACACAGAATCCAACACAACTGAAGCGACATAGCAGCAGCAGCACAGAGGGCACAAGCAGAGGTGAGAAAACCACAAGGAGAGTTACAGTTCCAGCGAGGGAGAACATGACTGATGTGATTGCTAATTTTGTATGTCACATTGACTGGGCTATGGTACCCAGATATGAACTGGAAATTATTCTGGATGTGTCTCGGAGGACATTTTTGGGTAAGATTAACATTTAAATCAGTGGACTTTGAGTAAATTAGGTTTCCCTCCCTAACACCAATAAGCCTCACCCAATCAATTGTTGACCCGAATATATCTACATACTGGCTTCCCTCAAGCAAGAGAGAATTCTGCTAGCAAACAGCTTTTAGACTTGCAACCTATATAATCATGAACTTCTCTCATAGCTCAGTAGGTAAAGAATCTGCCTGCAATGCCACAGATTTGGATTTGATTATATATATATATGAAACATTGCATTGGTCTTTTTCCTCTAGGAAACCCCAAATAATGTGACTGAAATGAGCTACACTGTTAATGATGTGGTTTGTGATATGTGATGTACTTAAAAGATAAGCTTCACTTTATAGTAACTGTAAATTGTATAGGACAGAGCAAAAAAACAGGCAAACAAAGAAGATTATGAGTGAGTAAGTGAAGTCGCTCAGTCGTGTCCAACTCTTTGCGACTCCATGGACTATAGCCTACCAGGCTCCTCTGTTCATGGAATTTTCCAGGCAATAGTACTGGAGTGGATTGTCATTTACTTCTCTGTTGTTCCTTTCACTGAAATAGGGACTTCCCTGATAGTTGGTAAAGAATCTGCCTGCAATGCAGGAGACCCCAGGTTGATTCCTGTGTTGGGAAGATGCACTGGAGAAGGGCTAAGTTACCCACTCCAGTATTCTTGGGCTTCCCTTGTGGCTCAGCTGGTAAAGAATCTGCCAGCAATGCAAAAGACCTGGATTTGATCCCTGGATTGGGAAGATCCCATGGAGAAGGGAAAGGCTACCCACTCCAGTATTCTGGCCTGGAGAATTCATGGACTGTATAGTCCATGGGGTCAGAAACAACCAGACACGACTGAACAACTTTCACTCACTCACTGAAATAAGAAACACAGATGGAAATCAAACTTTCAAGTGACGAAGAAGGACTAAGTTTTGTTCCATATATGTGCTGAAGGCAACCAAGGGATAGAGATTTTGTTTTTATTATTTATTTTTAACTGGAGTATAATTGTTTTAGAATATTGTGTTGGTTTCTGTCATGCATCAACATGAACTAGCTAGAGATATACATTTGTCCCCTCCCTCTTAAACGTCCCTCCCACCTTCCACGCTATCCCACCCCTTTACATTTTCACAGAGCCCCAGGTTTGAGCTCCCTGCATCATACAGCAAATTTCCACTGGCTGCCTATTTCACATGTGGCAATGTATATCTTTTAATGCTACTCTCTCAATTCATCCTCCTTCTCTTTTACCCACTGTGTCCACAAGTCTGTTCCCTATGTGTACATCACCATTGCTACCCTGAAGGTAGGTTTATCAGTACCGTCTTTCTAGATTCCATATATATATATTAATACATGATTTGTTTTTCTCTTTCTGACTTACTTCACTCTGTACAGTAGGCTCTAGGCTTATCCACCTCATTGGAGCTGACTCAAACATGTTCCTTTATATGGCTGAGTAATATTCCATTTGGAGAAGGAAATGACAACCCACTCCAGTGTTCCTGCATGGAGAATCCCATGGACAGAGGAGCCTGGAAGGCTACATTGCATAAATGTGCCCTAATTTCTTTATGCACTCCTGTATCAATGGATATCTAGGTTGCTTTCATGTCCTAGCTATTGGAAATAGTGCTCCAATGAACACTGAGGTACATGTGTCTTTTTCATGTATGGTTTCTTCAGCGTGAGATATTTGGGTTGTGAGATTGTTGTATCATATGGTAGTTTTAGTCCTAATTTTTTAAGGCATCTGCATACTGTTCTCCATAGTGGTTGTATCAATTTGCATTCCCAAGAACTTTACGAGAGAGTTCTTTTTTCCTTCTCCAGCGTTTATTGTTTGTAGATTTTTTGATGATAGACTTTCTAACTAGCATGAGTTGATAACTCATTGTAGTTTTGCAAGGACCGAGGAATTTATAAGCAGTTACATTTGAAATCCACTGAAGAAGAAAAATCTGAGTTTTGGAGCGTAAGTCATAAATCATAACTGAAGCCACTGACATCATTTCATGTTGTAAGAGTCACATTTTCACTGTAGATTTTAATATTAATTAAAGTGGAAATAAGATAAAAGTTCAATGAAACCAGGGAAAGTTGTCATTTTTAGTTCTGCAAGTAGCACATCATTTTAGTGCACATCATATGTGTAAGCACGTCTGGTCATGGGATATTAAGTCTCTTGTGACAGCCAACTTCATACCTAGATCACAGCTCATTCAAGGAATGGTGGATGTGACAAAAGCAGAGATTCAGAGGAAAATACTTGTTAATTTGCAAATGTCTTGAAGCTATACGTTTTAATTTAATAAAATGAACGTTTTTTTAATGCTTTAATGACATTACAATTCTTAAAAAAAAAAAAAAAAGCAATGATACATAAAGCCAGTAATACTGGTCTTTTTTAAAAGGAATTTTGACCTTACTATATAGGACAAGGACAAAGTCACTGAGAGTAAAATTCAAGCCAAGTCCTAACTTCCTTTCTTACTGTAATGAAGAGCTAAGTGTCCACTTAAAGAAGCTAGATTTGGAGAGTTGCTTGATAGACCTTCAGTGAAGCCCATCTATGGGGTAAGATGGCAGGAATTTAATTATATCCTAAACCAATAAAATCAAAGAGGTAATAGGAACTTATTCTTGATATTAATTGCCCATTCTTAAGAAATTACTGGGAAATTGTAGGTGATATTTGAAAGTTTGATTACCTAAATTATGCAGGAATCAACAGTAGAGCAGTACTATTTAAGCATCTGAGTACACAGTTTAATACATTATCTCATGAAATATTAATATGCCATTAATTTAAATTGATTTAGGCATACAAACTCTAATAGGAACAAAAAAATTGAAATATTGTTACAAAATCATCATGTCTTGCTCTTTGCAGAGATATTGAAAAGAGTAATGCTCAATTGAATATTATTTAACTGCTTCATTAATGAACTAGAGCAGGGAGTCAACAATATATGATGAAGTTCAGAGAAAACCATGAATCAGTACATAAATCCCATGATCAGAGATGTACAGTACTAACGGAGTTTGATTAAAACACAAAATTAGTCAACCTGTAAATGTGCACAGAGTACATTAAGTCAAATAAGATACCAAGGGAGAAAGAAAACAAAAAACTACTCATGCCCCAAACTTTGCTAACTACTATCATGTACAAAGGGCTTCCCTGGTGGCTCAGAGGTTAAAGCGACTGCCTCCAATGCGGGAGACCCAGGTTCAATCCCTGGGTCAGGAAGATCCCCTGGAGAAGGAAATGGCAATCCACTCCAGTATTCTTGCCTGGAGAATCCCATGGATGGAGAAGCCTAGTAGGTTACAGTCCATGGGGTCGCAGAGTCAGACACGACTGAGCGACTTCACCTTCACCATCATGTATGACCATAGACTAGATTACATCACAGTCTTGCCTGCAATGCAAGAGAACCAGGCTCCATCCCTGGGTTGGGAAGATCCCCTGGAGAAGGAAATGTCAACCCATTCCACTATTTTTGCCTGGAGAATCCCATGGACAGAAGGGCCTGGCAGGTTACAGTCCATGGGGTTGCAAAGAGTCAGACACGACTGAGCAACTTCGCTTTACTCTAGTCAGTGCAGTATTAAAGTCTCAAGTTCAGATGTGAAGAGGCAAAGCAGATACTTGACCCTAAGTTTGGGTTCAGATTCTAGCTCTATCTTTTGCTTTGTGCTATCAAGCCATCTCATCCTCAGTTGTCCCCTTTTCCTGCCCTCAATCCCTCCCAGCATCAGAGTCTTTTCCAATGAGTCAACTCTTTGCATGAAGTGGCCATAGTACTGGAGTTTCAGCTTCAGCATCTGTCCTTCCAAAGAAATCTCAGGGCTGATTTCCTTCAGGATTGGTTGGATCTCCTTGCAGTCCAAGGGACTCTCAAGAGTCTTCTCTAACACCACAGTTAAAAAGCATCAATTCTTCAGTGCTCAGCTTTCTTCACAGTCCAATTCTCACATCCATACATGACCACTGGAAAAACTGTAGCCTTGACTAGACAGACCTTTGTGGGCAAAGTAATGTCCCTGCTTTTCAGTACGTGGCTTAACCTAACTCTATAGAATTTAAATACAGATTTTTAGATAAAGTCTATGTCTGATTACTGTGTTCTGTGCATATATTTTTTCAGAAAAGTTGGAAAAATAAGCTTTTTGATGACATGGTTATAGTGTCTCAGGGCCTTTAGATCAAATATCATCTAAATCTCATTTCAACAGTTTTGAACCAAATTCCTCTGGTTTTCTGTTGAAGTTCTCAGATATTCAATAATTAAGGTATTTGCATTTTATTATATTGTATGTGATCAGAACAGACTTCTTAATCACTGTGTTTGTGAAAAATAAACATTGATTATACTGTAAAGCCAATATATTTTGCAAGTGTGTATGCATTTTGTTGTTGTTCAGTTGCCAAGTTATGTCTGACTCTTTGTGACTGCAACACACTGAGCTCCACTGTCCTTCATTATCTCTTGGAGTTTGCTCAAATTCATGTCCATTGAATCAGTGATGCTATCTAACCATCTCATTCTCTGTTGTCCTCTTCTCCTTTTGTCTTTAATCTTTCCCAGAATCAGGATCTTTTCCAATGAGTTGACTCTTCACATCTGGTGACCAAATTATTGGTGCTTCAGCTTCAGCATCAGTCCTTCCAATGAATATTCAAGATTGATTTCCTTTTGGATTGTTGGTTTGGTCTTCTTGCAATGCAAGTGAGTCTCAAGAGTCTTCTCCAGTACCAAAATTTGAAAGCACCAGTTATTTGTTGTTCAGCTTTCCTTATGGTTCAGCTTTCACATCGTCTTTCACATGACTACTGGAAAAACTACAGCTTTAACTATGCAGACCTTTGTCCACAAAGTGACAATTTTTAGCATGCTCTCTCAGCTTGTCATAGATTTTCCTTCCAAAGAGAAAGTGTCTTTTAATTTTGTGAGTACAGTCACCACTTGTAGTGATTTTAGGGCCCAATAAAATAAAATCTGTCAGTCTTTCAACTTTTTCCTTTCTATTTGCCATGACGTGATTGGACAGGATGCCATGATCTTACTATATATATATATATGTGTGTATATGTGTGTGTGTGTGTGTGTGTGTGTGTGTGTGTGAGTTCTAGTCCTTTAATTTGTCCCAATCTCCCCTGCCTCATGTCCACATGTCTGTTTTCTATGTCTGTGTCTCTATTTCTGCCCTGAAAATTGGTTCATCTGTAGTATTTTTTGAGAAAAATTTTATTTTGCTTTTATACCAATAAGTGGAATCCCTGGGTCATATTCACCTTACAGAGATAAAGCAAAACGGTTTGTCAGAGTGGTTTTATCAATTTATGCAGTCATCATCAGTATTTGGGGTTCTGGAGCTTTCCATTATGTGCCATATTTGGTATTTTTGATCCTTTTAACTTTTATCTTCCTGGTACATGTGAAATGGTAGTAAATTTAGCTTTAATTAGCATTTTATAATTTTTCATAAGCACAGGGAGACTGGCTATTGGCCATTTGTGTATATTCTTTTGGTGAAGTGCCTGTTCATGTCTCTTGCTTTTTTTTTTATAAACAATGGATTAATTTAATGTGCAATGTATATTTTTTCAATCTATAGTTTTCCTTTTCACTATCCAAATACTATAGTTTGATAAAGAGTTCCTCACTTTAATGTAACCCTATTTAGCATTCCTTTTCTTTAGAGTTAGTGTTTTTGTTCTGGTTAGCCACGTTTAAGAATTCTTTGCTGCTGCTGCTACTACTGCTGCTAAGTTCCTTCAGTCATGTCCGACTCTGTGCGACCGACTCCATAGACAGCAGCCCACCAGGCTCCCCCATCCCTGGGATTCTCTAGACAAGAATACTGGAGTGGGTTGCCATTTCCTTCTCCAATGCATGAAAGTGAAGTCAAAGTGAAATTGCTCAGTCATGTCTGAATGTGTGTGTGTGTGTGTGTGTGTGTGTGTGTGAGTTCTAGTCCTTTAATTTGTCCCAATCTCCCCTGCCTCATGTCCACATGTCTGTTTTCTATGTCTGTGTCTCTATTTCTGCCCTGAAAATTGGTTCATCTGTAGTATTTTTTGAGAAAAATTTTATTTTGCTTTTATACCAATAAGTGGAATCCCTGGGTCATATTCACCTTACAGAGATAAAGCAAAACGGTTTGTCAGAGTGGTTTTATCAATTTATGCAGTCATCATCAGTATTTGGGGTTCTGGAGCTTTCCATTATGTGCCATATTTGGTATTTTTGATCCTTTTAACTTTTATCTTCCTGGTACATGTGAAATGGTAGTAAATTTAGCTTTAATTAGCATTTTATAATTTTTCATAAGCACAGGGAGACTGGCTATTGGCCATTTGTGTATATTCTTTTGGTGAAGTGCCTGTTCATGTCTCTTGCTTTTTTTTTTTATAAACAATGGATTAATTTAATGTGCAATGTATGTTTTTTCAATCTATAGTTTTCCTTTTCACTATCCAAATACTATAGTTTGATAAAGAGTTCCTCACTTTAATGTAACCCTATTTAGCATTCCTTTTCTTTAGAGTTAGTGTTTTTGTTCTGGTTAGCCACGTTTAAGAATTCTTTGCTGCTGCTGCTACTACTGCTGCTAAGTTCCTTCAGTCATGTCCGACTCTGTGCGACCGACTCCATAGACAGCAGCCCACCAGGCTCCCCCATCCCTGGGATTCTCTAGACAAGAATACTGGAGTGGGTTGCCATTTCCTTCTCCAATGCATGAAAGTGAAGTCAAAGTGAAATCGCTCAGTCATGTCTGACTCTTTGCGACCCCATGGACTGCAGCCCACCAGGCTCCTCCATCCATGGGATTTTCCAGGCAAGAGTACTGGACCTAATATAATTTATAACAGTTATTTTTCTTACCTTATTACATGATCTTCCTTATTGTTTAAACTTCCACAAATTTGTCTTTAATTTAGCTGTAATAGATTTTTATTTTCTATATGAGGTTGGGATTAACTTTAAGCTTGTTCTGCACGAATATGTAACTCAGCATAATTTATTAAAAAGGACACTGCTTACCATTGGTCTGCATTGTCAATTTTATCCTAAATGGGAATCTTATGTGGACATATTTGTTTCTGGACTCTTAATTTCCTTGGTATGCTTCATTCTTGGATCAGCAGGATACTTAATTACTATAGTCTTAGAATGAGTTGTATTATCTAGTAAATAAGTCCTCCTTCTCTGTTCTTCATGTGAGTTTTAGTGATCCTGGGTCCTTTAGGTTTCCAGAAATTTTGCAATCAGTTCACAACATCCATCCATACAAAGAAAATTGCTGGTATTTTGACTAGGATAGTGTCATATGTACAAGTCAATTTTGAGAGAACATAATTTTTACAATATTGAATCTTTCAATCAATAAGTCTTAGTTTCTGTCAATATAATTGTAGTCATTTTTTAGATTGAAATATTTTTTATGTATTTCTTCATTGACAGTAGAATTTTTTAAAGTTATTGTAATTAGAATTATTTTTAAATGTTATTTTCCATTAATCCATGATCTAGGTTTAAATTTGATTTTATGATAAATAGTTAACATTTAGCCATATTTTCTTTCTGATGAAAAAAAGATAGAAAGGAGAGAATGAATTATTTAGACAGCTTTTGAGAAATAGTTTTCCTGAAACTGCTAATATCAAATACCTCTACCCACATAGCCACAGTTATACTTTAGAAACTCATCTGTGTCTCTTTTGCTTTCTCACATATAGTGTCATTGTTGCATCTTTCTAAATTCCATATATATCCATTAATATACTGTACTGGTGTTTTTTTTTTTTTCTTTCTGACTTACCTCACTCTGTATAATAGGCTCCAATTTCATCCACTTCATTAGAACTGATTCAAATACATTCTTTTTATTGGCTGAAACTAATATCAAATACCTCTACCCACATAGCCACAGTTATACTTTAGAAACTCATCTGTGTCTCTTTTGCTTTCTCACATATAGTGTCATTGTTGCATCTTTCTAAATTCCATATATATCCATTAATATACTGTACTGGTGTTTTTTTTTTTTTCTTTCTGACTTACCTCACTCTGTATAATAGGCTCCAATTTCATCCACTTCATTAGAACTGATTCAAATACATTCTTTTTATTGGCTGAATAATATTCCATTGTGTATATGTACCACAGCTTTCTTATCCATTTGTCTGCCGATGGGCATCTAGGTTGCTACCATGTCCTAGCTATCGTGAATAGCGCTGCAATGAACATTGGGGTGCATGTGTCTCTTTCAATTCTGGTTTCCTCAGTGTGTAAGCCCAGCAGTGGGATCGTTGGGTTGTATGGCACTTCTATTTTCAGATTTTGATGAATCTCCACACTGTTCTCCATAGTGGCATTACTAGTTTGCATTCCCACCAACAGTGTGAGGGGGTTCCCTTTTCTCTGCACCCTTTCCAGCATTTCTTGTTTGTAAGCTTTTTGCTAGCAACCATTCTGATTGGTGTGAGATGGTACCTCATTGTGGTTTTGATTTGTACTTCTCTGCTGAGTGATGTTGAGCATCTTTTCATGTGTTTGTTAGCCATCTGTATGTCTTCTTGGAGAAATGTCTGTTTAGTTCTTCAGCCAATTTTTTGATTGAGTCATTTTTTCTAGTATTGAGCTGCAAGAGCTGCTTACATATTTTGAGGTTAATTCTTTGTCAGTTGCTTCATTTGCTATTACCTTCTCTCATTCTGAAGGCTGTCTTTTCACCTTGCTTATGGTTTCCTTCATTGTGCAAAAGCTTTTAAGTTTAATTAGGTCCCATTTGTTTATTTTTGCTTTTATTTTCATTACTCTGGGTGTTGGGTCATAGAGGATCCTGGTGTGATTTATGTCAGAGAGTGTTTTGCCTATATTTCCCTCTAGGAGTTTTATAGTTTCTTGTTTTACATTTAGATCTTTATTTCACTTTGATTTTATTTTTGTGTTTTGTGTTAGAAATTGCTCTAGTTTCATTCTTTTACAAGTGGTTGACCAGTTTTCCCACACTACTTGTGAAAGAGACTGTCTTTCCTTCATTGTATATTCTTTCCTCCTTTGTCAAAAATAAGGTGTCCATAGGTGGATAGATTTATCTTTGGGTTTTCTATTTTGTTCCATTGATCTATATTTCTGTCTTTGCACCAATAGTGTCTTGATGACTGTAACTTTGTAGTATAGTCTGAAGTTAGGCAAGTTGATTCCTCCAGTTTCATTCTTCTTTCACAAGATTGCTTTGGCTACTCAAAGCTTTTTGTATTTCCATACAAATTTTGAAGTTATTTGTTCTAGTTCTCTGAAAAATACCATTGGCAGCTTGATAGGTATTCCATTGCATTTATAGATTGCTTTGAGTACTACATTCATTTAGGGTATATTGATTCTTCTGACCCATGAACATGGTATATTTCTCCATCTATTTGTGTCATCTTTGATTTGTTTCATCAATGTTTTATAGTTATCTATATATAGGTCTTATGTTTCTTTAGATATTCTTTAGGTATTTTTCCTAAGTATTTTATTATTTTTATTGCATTGGTGAATGGAATTGTATCCTTAATTTCTCTTTCTGTTTTCTCATTGTCAGGATATAGGAATGTAAGGGATTTCTGTGTGTTAATTTTATATCCTGAAACTACTGTATTCAACGATTAGCTTTAGTAATTTTCTGGTAGTGTCCTTATGGTTTTCTATGTAGAATATCATGTCATTTTTCAAAGGGTGAGAGTTTTACTTCTTCTTTTTCCAATCTGTATTCCTTTTATTCCCTTTTCTCCTCTGGTTGCCATGGCTAAAACTTCCAAAAAGATATTGAATAGCAGTGGTGAGAATGGGTACCCTTGTCTTGTTTCTGACTTGAGGAGAAATGCTTTAAGTTTTTCACCATTGAGGATAATGTTTGTTGTGGGTTTATCATATATGGCTTTTATTATGTTGAGGTATGTTTCTTCTATGCCTGCTTTCTGGAGGGCTTTTTATCATAAATGGATGTTGAACTTTGTCAAAGGATTTTTCTGTCATAAGATTTTTATCTTTCAATTTGTTAATGTGGTGTATTGCATTGATTGACTTGCAAATATTGAAGAATCCTTGCATCCTTGGGATAAAGCCTCTTGGTTATGATGTATGGTCTTTTTACCGTGTTGTTGGATTCAGTTTGATATAATTTTGTTGACAATCTTTTCATGTACGTTCATCATATCTGTAGTTTTCTTTTCTTTTTTTGTGGAATCCTTGTCTTGCTTTGGCATTAGGGTGATGGGACTTCATAGAATGAGTTTGGTAGTTTACCTTCCTCTGTAATTTTCTGGAAGAGTTTGAGTAGGATAGGTGTTAGCTCTTTTCTAATTTTTGGTAGAATTCAGCTGTGAAGTTATCTGGTTCTATGCTTTTGTTTGTTGGAAGATTTTTAATTACAGTTTCAATTTTCATGCTTGTGATGGGTCTGTTATGATTTTTTATTTCTTCCTGGTTCAGTCTTGGAAAGTTTTATTTCTCAAAATTTGTCCATTTCTTCCAAGTTGTCCATTTTATTGGCTAATTGCTGATAGTAGTCTCTTATGATCCTTTGTATTTCTGTGTTGTCTGCTGTGATCTTTCCATTTTCATTTCTAAGTTTGTTGATTTGATTCTTCTCCCTTTTTGTCTTGATGAGTCTGGCTAATGGTTTGCCTATTTTGTTTATCTTCTCAAAGAGCCAACTTTTAGTTTTGTTGATTTTCCTTTGTTATTCTTTCATTTCTTTCTGCTCTAATTTTCCAGATTTATTTCCTTCTACTAACCCTGGGGTTCATTTCTTCTTTTTCTAGTTGCTTTAGGTGTCAAGTTAGATTACTTATTTGATTTCTCTCCTGTTTTTTGAGGTAAGGTGAACTTACCTTAGCACTACTTTTATTGAATCCCATATGTTTCGGGTTGTTGCATTTGCATTTTCATTTGTTTCTATGCATATTTTGGGAGAAGGCAATGGCACCCCACTCCAGTACTCTTGCCTGGAAACTCCCATGGACAGAGGAGCCTGGTAGGCTGCAGTCCATGGGGTCGCTGAGAGTTGGACACGACTCAGTGACTTCACATTCACTTTTCACTTTTGTGCATTGGAGAAGGAAATGACAACCCACTCCAGTGTTCTTGCCTGGAGAATCCCTTCTGTGATTTGCTGGTTATTCAGAAGCGTGTTGTTTAGTCTCCATATGTTTTTATTTTTAATAGTTTCTTCCCTGTTGTTGACATTTAATCTTACTCATTGTCATCAGAAAAAAATGCTTAAAATGATTTCAATTTTTTTGAATTTACCAAGGCTAGATTTATGGCCCAGGCTGTGATCTATCCTGGAGAATATTCTGTGTGCACTTGAAAAAAAGGTGAAATTCATTGTTTTGGGGAGAAATATCCTATAGATATTAATTAGGTCTAACTGGTCCCTTGTATCATTTAAAGTTTGTGTTTTCTTGTTAATTTTCTGTTTAGTTGATCTATCCACAGGTTTTAGTGGGGTATTAAAGTCTCCCACTACTATTGTGTTACTGTTTATTTCCCATTTCATACTTGTTTTCATTTGCCTTACATGCATATATATTTATAATTGTTATATCTTCTTTTGGATTGATCCTTTGATCATTATGTAGTGATCTTTGTCTCTTTTCACAGCCTTTATTATAGTCTATTTTATCTGATCTGAGTATTGCTATTCCTACTTTCTTATGATCTCCATATGCACAGAACATCTTTTTCCAGCCCTTTACTTTCAGTCTGTATGTGTCCCTTGTTTTGAGGTGGGTGTCTTGTAGACAAAATATATAGAGGTCTTATTTTTGTATCCATTCAGCCAGTCTTTGTCTTTTGGTTGGGACATCTAACCCATTTACTTTTAGGGTAAGTATTGATAAGTATGATCACGTTGCCATTTACTTTGTGGTTTTGGGTTTGAGTTTGTGCACCATTTCTGTGTTTCCTGTCTAGAGAAGATCCTTTAGCATTTGTTGGAGAGCTGTTTGAGTGGTGCTGAATTCTTTCAGCATTTGCTTGTCTGTAAAGCTCTTGATTTCTCCTTCATATTTGAATGAGATCCTTGCTAGGTATAGTAATCTGGGTTGGAAGATTTTCTCTTTCATCACTTAGTCAAAAATCACAAGCTAAAAAGAGAAAAAAATAGAAATTTCATTCTATATATGTGAGCTCAATTTTAAAATAATTCATTCTTTCCAAATATATTAATTGACTATTTAATATACAATGGTTCATGCAAGAATATGAGTTTACAATTTTGAACACACAAACCCCTGGTCATTGTCCTATTAAACAAAAGCCTATGAGTAATATCAGTTCAGTTCAGTTCAGTTGCTCAGTTGTATCCAACTTTATGTGAGCCCATGGACTGCAGTATGCCAGACCTCCCTATCTATTGCCAACACCCAGAATTTATCAAACTCATGTCCATTGATGCCATCCAAACATTTCATCCTCTGTCATCCCCTTCTCCTCCTGCCCTCAATCTTTCCCAGCATCAGGGTCTTTTCAAGTGAGTCAGATCTTCACATCAGGTAGCCAAAGTATTGGAGTTTCAGCTTTAAAATCTGTCCTTCCAATGAACACTCAGTACTGGTCTCCTTTAAGATGCACTCGTTGGATCTCCTTATAGTCCAAGGGACTCTCAAAAGTCTTCTCCAACACCACAGTTCAAAAGCATCAATTCTTCAGCTCTCAGCTTTCTTTATAGTCCAATCCTCATATCCATACATGAGCACTGGAAAAACCATAGCTTGACTAGATATACTTTTTTAGCAAAGTCATGTCTCTGCTTCTTAATATGCTATCTAGGTAAGTCACAAATTTCCTTCCTAAGAGTAAGCATCTTTTAATTTCATGGCAGCAGTCACATTCTGCAGTTATTTTGGAACCAAAAAAAATAAAGTCAACCACTGTTTCCCCATCTATTTGCCATGGAGTGATGGGACCTTATGCCATGATCTTCTTTTCCTAAATGTTGAGATTTAAGCCAATTTTTTCACTCTCCTCTTTCACACTCATCAAGAGGTTCTTTAGTTCTTCACTTTCTGCCATAAGGATGGGGTGTCATCTGCATATCTGATATTACTGATATTTCTCCCAGCAATCTTGGTTCCACCTTGTGCTTCATACAGCCCAGCGTTTCTCAAGATGTAATAGGCATTTAAGTTAAATAAGCAGGATGACAATATACAGCCTGGATGTACTCCTTTTCTTATTTAGAACAAGTCTGTAGTTCCATGTCTAGCTCTAATTGTTGCTTCCTGACCTGCATATAGATTTCTCAAGAGGCAGTTCAGGTGGTCTGGTATTCCCATCTCTTTCAGAATTTCCCATAGTTTGCTGTGATCCACACAGTCGAATACTTTGGCACAGTCAATAGAGCAGAACTATATTATTTTCTGTAGCTCTCTTGCTTGTTTGATGATCCAGTGAATGTTGGCAATTTCATCTCTTGTTCCTCTGCCTTTTCTAAGACCAGCTTGAACATCTGAAAGTTCATGGATCACATATTGCTGAAGCCTGGCTTGGAGAATTTTGAGCACTACTTCACTAGTGTGTGAGATGAGTGCAATTTTGTGGTAGTTTGAGCATTCTTTGGTGTTGCCTTTCTCAAGGATTGGAATAAAAACATATTTTTCATTTCTCTGGCCACTGCTGAGTTTTCCAAATTTGCTGGTAGATTGAATACAGCACTTTCACAGCATCATCTTTCAGGATTTTAAAGAACTCAACTGGAATTCTATCACCTCCGCTAGCTTTGTTCATAGTGATGCTTCCCGTGGCCCATTTGACTTCACACTCCAAGATGTCTGGCTTTAGATGAGTGATCAGACCATTGTGATTATCCAGGTCGTGAAGATTTTTTTTGTACAGTTCTTCTGTGTATACTTGTCTCCTCTTCTTAATATCTTCTGCTTCTCTTAGGTCCATACCATTTCTGTTTTTTATTGAGCCCATCTTTGCATGAAATGTTCCCTTGGTAACTCTAATTTTCTTGAAGAGATCTCTAATCATTCCTATTCTATTGTTTTCCTCTGTTTCTTTGCACTGATCACTGAGAAAGAATTTCTTATCTCTCCTTGCTATTTGGAAATCTGCATTCAAATGAGTATATGTTTCCTTTTCTCCTTTGTGTTTGCTTCTCTTCTTTTTACAGTAATTTGTGAGTCTTCTTCAGAGAGCCATTTTGCTTTTTTTGCATTTCTATATTGGGAATGGACTTGATTACTGTATTCTGTATCATGACACAAACCTCTGTCCATACTTCATCATGCACTCTGTATATCAGATCTAGTTCCTTAAATCTGTTTCCCACTTCACTGTATAATCATAAGGGATTTGATGTAGGTCATACCTGAATTGTCTAGTGATTTCCCCTACTTTCTTCAATCTAAGTCTGAATTTGGCAAGAAGGAGTTCTAGATCTTAGGCACAGTCAACTTCTGGTCTTGTTTTTGCTGACTATATAGAGCTTCTCCATTTTTGGCTTCAAAAAATATAATCCATCTGATTTTGGTTGACCATATAGTGATGCCCATGTAGACAGTCTTCTCTTGTGTTGTTGGAAGAGTGTGTTATGTGTGATCAGTGCGTTCTGTTGACAAAACTGTGAGCCTTTGACCTGCTCATTCTGTACTCCAAGGCCAAAATTTTCGGTTATTTCAGGTGTCTCTGTCTCTTATCTTCCTACTTTTGCACTTCAGTACTCTACAGTGTAAAGGATGTCTATTTGGGGTGTTAGTTCTGTAAGGTCTAGTATGTCTACCCTGAACTTTTCAATTTCAGCTTCTTCAGCATTAATGGTCAGGGCACAGACTTGGATTACCGCGATTTTGAATTTTTTGCCTTGGAAACGGACAGAGATTTTTTTTTTTAAGATTCCATTCAACATTGCATTTCAAACTCTTTTGTTGGCTATGATGCCTGCTACATTTTTTCTAAAGGTTTCTTGTCCACAGTAGTAGATATGATGACCATCTGAGTTAAATTTACCCTTTTCAGTCCATTGTAGTTCACTGGTTCCTAAAATGTCAACGTTCACTCTTGCCATCTTCTGTTTGTCCACTTCCAATTTGTTTTGAATCATGGGCCTAACATTCCAGGTTCCTATGCAATATTGCTCTTACAGCTTCCATCACCAGTCACATCCACAATTGGGTGTTGTTTTTGCTTTGTCTCCATCTCTTCATTCTTCTGGAGTTATTTCTCCACTGATCTCCAGTAGCATGTTGGGCACCTACCAACCTGGGGAGTTCATCATTCAGTATCCTATCTTTTTGCCTTATCATACTGTTCATGGGTTCTCAAGGCAAGAATACTGAAGTTTTTTGTTATTATCTTCTTCAGTTGACCACATTTTGTCAGAACTCTCCACCATGACCCATCTGTCTTGGGTGAGCTTACATGCCATGGATCACAGTTTCTTTGTGTTAGACAGGGATGTGGTCTATGTGATTATATTGGTTAGTTTTCTGTGATCATTGTTTCTGTCTGTCTACCTTGTGAGTAACGTCAATGATATTTAATTGACAGAACACACAGATGGGAAGAATGGATAGATAAAGACTATTCTTCTATCTTGATTTCATATTTTGTAAGTAATTTGTTTGACTCCCCTGAAGGCTCAGAGGTAAAGAACCCACCTGCCAAGTAAGAAAGACACGTTCAGTCCCTGGTTGAAGAAGATCCTCTGAAGAAGGAAATGGCAACTCACTCCAGTATTCTTGCCTAGGAAATCCCATGAAGAGAAGAACATGGCAGACCACAGCCCTGGAGTTGCTACAGTCCATTAAAAAGTCAGATAGGACTTACTAACTAAACAATAAAAGTAGTTTACCTACACAAAAGTTCATAGAATATTATCCTACCTCAGATGCTACAAGTATCTCCAGTGTAATAAAATGTTGGAGTCAAAAGTTATTTCTATCAAAGGGGAAAGGACATGTGTATAACTATGTCTAACTACAGATTGCAGCTGTAAATTAAAAAAGACTCTTACTCCTTGGAAGAAAAGGTATGGCCAATCTAGATAGCATATTCAAAAGCAGAGACAATACTTTGCCAACTAAGGTCCATCTAGTCAAGGCTATGGTTTTTCCAGTGGTCATGTATGAATGTGAGAGTTGGACTGTGAAGAAGGCTGAGCGCTGAAGAATTGATGCTTTTGAACTGTGGTGTTGGAGAAGACTCTTGAGAGTCCCTTGGACTGCAAGGAGATCCAACCAGTCCATTCTGAAGGAGATCAGCCCTGAGATTTCTTTGGAGGGAATGATGCTGAAGCTGAAACTCCAGTACTTTGGCCACCTCATGGGAAGTGTTGACTCATTGGAAAAGATTCTGAATATGGGAGGGATTGGGGGCAGGAGGAGAAGGGGACGACAGAGGATGAGATGGCTGGGGGCATCACTGACTCGATGGACGTGAGTCTGAGTGAACTGTGGGAGTTGGTGATGGACAGGGAGGCCTGGCGTGCTGCAATTCATGGGGTCACAAAGAGTCAGACACGACTGAGAGACTGAACTGAACTTAACTGAATTCATGTTAGACTAATTCATGTATGGCAGAAATGAAACCAATATTGTAAAGCAAATATCCCTCAGTTAAAAATAAATTATTTCCAAATCTATCATGTTAGATTCTGATTGATTTGATATTAGATCTATTAAATAATTATTCAATTAGTCTGCCATTAACAATGTAGTCTTGTGATAGGATGCAAGACCCAGGTATCATTATCAACAATTTTATGGCTTAGCTTTCCCCTATTCTGAGTTAAGTTATCCAATGTGTCCTTGATCCTCAGTTCTTCAGACTTTAACTCTGGCCTACTTCATTGACTATCAGTGACTTACACCATTAACCTTACTTTTACCAGGAAATAATCTGCCCCCAGCAAGTTATAGCCTTTCAACTGTATGTCCCTTTACTGATTCTGGACTCATTCAACATCTAACCCATTATACCATCTCTTATCTCTGTGTTCTGAGTCCACTCAAGGCTATTACTTTTACTCATACCCATAATAGATCCCAACTATTACTGATTGAATTATCCTGAGCTAAGATCTTTGATTATTCTCTGTTCTCATAGTCAACCAGACAAGTATCACCACAAATAGTCTGACATCACCATGTCTTTTGTTTCTTTTTGCTTCCCATTGAAGGCTTCTGTTAACCTAGATATGATTACTAGATCCATCACAATTTCATGCTATGCAATTTCGGCAAGAAGTTTAGGAATACTTGGCAATGATTTCCTCATCTCTAATTAACTCATTATAACTTTTCTCTTAACAGCTGTTCAAAATATTCTCCACTGCTTTCATATCCCAAATCTACTTCTACACCATACTCTGGGTAAATGTTCTTGCTTCTGGTTTGCTATTAAGATAGATGGCATTCTGCAATCTACCATCTGTATGATGCTTCTATAATTAAAATGTGAATTTATCATACCATCCCCATTTCCATTATCTGGCTCCAGCTGACACCTTTAGACACTTATAGAGTCTACTGACTTCTGTTTCTTTCTTTCTTTCTTTTTTTATTTCTATGTTTATCACATATAGCCATGCTTTCTTACAACTCCTGGCCTCTGTTTCCTCCACTTAACATTGTATGTGCTCTTTTCTCCACTCATCTCTCTTTGGCACACTTTATACTCCTTAGCTCAGGCATCAGTTCCCTAGGATTCCTTCCCCTAGCATATTTAGATGCAGCTTCTCTGTTGTTCAGTCTTGAAATTATACTTATTTTACTTGCCACTAAAGTGTTCAAAGCAATTTGAAAAACAAGACATTTTCTTAAATTATTTTTCAAGTCTGTTGTACTATCTAGCTCTGTTCAGTCGCTCAGGGGTGTCGAACTCTTTGTGACTTCATGAATCGCAGCAACCCAGGCCTCCATGTCCATCACCAGTTCCCAGAGTTCACTCAGACTCATGTCCATTGAGTCTATGATGCCATCCAGCCATCTCATCCTCTGTTGTCCCCTTCTCCTCCTGCCCCCAATCCCTCCCAGCATCAGAGTCTTTTCCAATGTGACAACTCTTCTCATGAGGTGGCCAAAGTACTGGAGTTTTAGAATTAGCATCATTCCTTCCAAAGAATACCCAGACCTGATCTCCTTCAGAATGGACTGGTTGGATTCTCTTTCAGTTCAAAGGACTCTCAAGAGTCTTCTCCAATACCACAGTTCAAAAGTGTGAATTCTTTGGTGTTCAGCTTTCATCACAGTCCACCTCTTACATCCATACATAACTACTGGAAAAACTACAGCCTAGACTAGATGGATCTTTGTTGGCAAAGTAATGTCTTTACTTTTGAATATGCTGTCTAGGTTGGTCATAACTTTTCTTCCAGGGAGTAAGTATATTTTAATTTCATGGCTGCAGTCACCATCTACAGTGATTTTGGAGCTCCCAAAAATAAAATCTGACACTGTTTCCACTGTTTCCCAACTATTTCCCATGAAGACATGGGACCAGATGCCATGATCTTCATTTTCTGAATGTTGAGCTTTAAGCAAACTTTTCCACTCTTCTTTTTCACTTTCATCAAGAAACTTTTTAGTTCCTCTTCACTTTCTGCCATAATGGTGGTGTCATCTGCATATCTGAGGTTATTGATATTTCTTCCTGTAATCTTGATTCCAGCTTGTGCTTCTTCCAGCCCAGCATTTCTCATGATGTATTAGCCATTTAAGTTAAATAAGCAGAGTGACAATATACAACCTTGATATACTCTTTTTTCTATTTAGAATCAGTCTGTTGTTCCAAGTCCAGTTCTAACTGTTCCTTCCTGACCTGAATAGAGGTTTATCAAGAGACAGGTCAGGTGGTCTGGTATTCCCATCTTTTTCAGAAAATTCCACAGTTTATTGTGATCCACACAGTTAAAGGCTTTAGCATAGTCAATTAAGCAGAAATAGGTGTTTTTCTGGAACTCTCTTGTTTTTTTCCATGATCCAATGGATGTTGACAATTTGATTTCTGGTTCCTCTGTCTTTTATAAAACCTGCTTAAACACATCTGGAAGTTCATGGCTCACGTACTCCTGAAGCCTGGCTTGCAGAATTTTCTGTATTACTTTACTACTGTGTGAGATGAGTGCAATTGCTTGGTGATTTGAGCATTCCTTGGCATTGCCTTTCTTTGGGATTGGGGTGAAAACTGACATTTTCCAGTCCTGTGGCAACTACTGAGTTTTCCAAGTTTGCTGGCATGTTGAGTGGAGCACTTTCACAGCATCACCTTTCAGGATTTGAAACAGCTCCACTGGAATTCCATCACCTCCACTAGCTTTGTTTGTAGTGATGCTTTCTAAGGCCCACTTGACTTCACATTCCAAGATGTCTGGCTATAGGTGAGTGATCACACCGTTGTGATTAACCAGGACATGAAGATCTTTTTTGTACAATTCCTCTGTGTATCCTTGCCACCTCTTCTTAATGTCTTCTGTTTCTGTTATGTCCATACCATTTTTGTCCACCCTATCTTTGCATGAAATGTTTCCTTGGTATCTCTAATTTTATTGAAGAAATATCTAGTCTTTCTCATTCTGTTGCTTTCCTCTATTTG
>SJYC01035135.1:0-10081 GCA_006408675.1 Madoqua kirkii
CTGTTTGAAGATATTTTGATGATGCCCATTCTGACTGGTGTGTGATGATACCTCATTATAGTTTTGATTTACATTTCTCTGATAATGAGTGATGTTGAGCATATTTTCATATGTTTATTAGCCATCTGTATATCTTCTTTGGAGAAATGTATGTTTAGTTCTGCCAACTTTTTGATTGGGTTGCTTATTTTTCTCATAATGAGTTAAATGCATGAGCTGCTTATATACTTCAGAGGTTAATTCTTTTTCAGTTGTCTCATTTAGTATTATTTTCTCTCATTCTGAGGGTTGTCTTTTCACCATGATTATGGTTTGCTTCACTGTGCAAAAGCTTTTAAGTTTAATTAGGTTCCATTTATTTATTTTTGCTTTTATTTCCATTACTCTAGGAAGTGGGTCATAAATGATCTTGCTGTAGTTTTTGTCAGAGGGTGTTCTGCCTATGTTTTCCTCTCAGGGTTTTATAGTTTCTGGTCTTATATTTAGATCTATAATCCACTTTGAGTTTGTTTTTATGTATGATGTTAGGGAATGTTCCAATTTCATTCTTTCACACATAGCTGTCCAGTTTTCCCAGAACCGCTTGTTGAGGAGACCATTTTTCTTCATTGTATATTTTTGCCTGCTTTGTCAAAGATAAGATGTCCAGAAAGTGAAAGTGAAAGTTGCTCAGTGGTGTCTGACTCTTTGTGACTCCATGGATTATACAGTCCATGGAATTCTCCAGGCCAGAATACTGGAGTGGGTAGCCTTTCCCTTCTCCAGGAGATCTTCCCAACGTAGGTATTGAACCAGGGTCTCCTGCATTGCAGGTAGATTCTTTACCAACTGAGCTATGAGGGAAGACCAAGAGGTCCATGCTGCTGCTACTGCTGTTGAGTTGCTTCAGTTGTGTCTGACTCTGTGCAACCCCGTGGACACAGGTGCATGGGTTTATCTCCTGACTTTCTGTTTTGTTCCATTGGTCTATATTTCTGTTTCTGTGCCGGTACCACACTGTCTTGCTGACTGTAGCTTTGTAGTATAGTCTGAAGTCAAGAAGGTTGATTCCTCCAGTTCCATTCCTTTTTCTCAAGATCATTTGGCTATTCAGGGTCTTTTGTGTTTCCATACAAATTATGAAATTCTTTGTTCTAGTTCTATGAAAAATACCATTAGTAGTTTGATAGACATTGCATTGAATCTATAGATTGTTCTGGGTAGTATAGTCATTTTCACTATACTGATTCTTCCAATCCAAAGACATGGTATATATCTTCATCTGTTGGGTCATCTTTTTTTTTTTTTTCATCAGTGTCTTATAGTTTTCTGCATATAGTCCTTTGTCAATTTAAGTAAATTTATTCCATATCACTTCATGGGAAATAGATGGGGAAACAATGTCAGCCTTTATTTTTGGGGATCTAAAATCACTGCAGAGGGTGATTGCAGTCATGAAATTAAAAGACTGTATGGCAAAACCAATACAATATTGTAAAGTAAAATAAAGTACAAATAAGATTAAAAAAAAGAGAGAGAGAGAAAAAGATGCTTACTCCTTGGAAGGAAAATTATGACCAACTTAGATAGTATATTCAAAAGCAGAGACATTACTTTGCCAACAAAGGTCCATCTAGTCAAGGCTATGGTTTTTCCAGTCGTCATGAATGGATGTGAGAGTTGGACTGTGAAGAAAGCTGAGCACGGAAGAATTGATGCTTTTGAACTGTGGTGTTGGAGAAGATTCTTGAGAGTCCCTTGGGCTGCACAGAGATCCAACCAGTCTATACTAAAGGAGATCAGTCCTGGGTGTTCATTGGAAGGACTGATGCTGAAGCTGAAATTCCAATACTTTGGCCACCTCATACGAAGAGTTGACTCATTGGAAAAGACCCTGATACTGGGAGAGATTGGTGGCAGGAGGAGAATGGGGTAGCAGAGGATGAGATAGCCGGATGGCATCACCGACTCAATAGATGTGAGTTTGAGCAAACTCCAGGAGATAGTGAAGGACAGGAAAACCTGGCCTGCTGCAGCCCATGGTGTCACAAAAAGTTGGACATGACTAAGAAAGTGAACAACAACAATATATGCATCTTTCTGTTTGGATCCTTTCCTGGAGCATAATGATTCGTCAGATTATCCACATTTCTGTATGTCAATAGTTCCTTCCTATTTATTGTTATGAGATATTCTATTATACAAATATGCCATGATTTGCTTATTGATTCTTTTTAAATGGACATTTGGATTGTTTGAAGTTCTTGCTATTGTAGATAAAGTTTCTATGAACTTCTGTGTACAAGTGTGTTGACATGCATTTTATTCCTTTTTGGGTAAATAATTAGGAGTGGAATGGCTGAGTCCTGGAGTAGCTATATTAGATTAATCTTTAAAGACAGAACAAACTTAGATTTTGCCTTTGGACCAATGTGTATATTTTTCTTTATAACAATATAATTTAATTCACATATATTTATGGGTCCAACTAAACTATAAAATCTCACCTATATTATTTTGTTTGTATATGCTTTTACTTTTCTACTTAAATATTTTCCCTGATATTTTTTCTTTCTGGTGTAGTATTTTACCAGCTGTGTTCTATAGGATAATATTCCTATTGAGAAGCTTTACAAAAAGTAGTTTTCATAATCAAGGAAACTGAGGAAATGCTTCTTGTTAGGTATTTACAATACATATTAGTATTTTAAGAGGTATGAGAAGTCCTGATTAAAATTCTTCAGTGGTTTTTCCATCACTTTTTAGACAAAGGTCCAAATCTTTAGCACACTCCGTTCACTGCAGTTCAGTTACTCAGTTATGTCCGACCTTTTGTGACTCTATGGACTGTAGCATGCCAGGCTTCCCAGCTATCACCAACTCCCAGTGCTAACTCAAACTCACATCCATCGAGTCAGTGATGCAATCCAACCATCTCATCTTCTGTCATCAATCTTTCCCAGCATCTGGGTCTTTTCCAATGAGTCAGTTGTTCCCAACAGGTGGCCAAAATATTGGAATTTCAGTCCTTCAAATGAATATTTAGGATTTATTTCCTTTAGGATTGACTGGTTTGATCTCTTTGCAGTCTAAGAGACTCTCAAGAGTCTTCTCCAACACCACAGTTCAAAAGCATCAATTCTTCAGCACTCAGCTTTCTTTATGGCCCAACTCTCAAATCCATAGTTGACTACTGGAAAAACCGTAGCTTTGACTAGATGGACCTTTGTTGGCAAAGTAATATCTCTGCTTTTTAATATGCTGTCTAGGTTGGTCATAGCTTTTCTTCCAAAGAGCAAGTGTCTTTTTATTTCCTGGTTGTAGTCATCATCTGCATAGTCTGTGGACTCCTGCAATCTGATTCCTCCCAACCTCATGTTGTTTTGTCTGACCTGATTAGTTCTGTGACTATACCAGATTCCTTCCTGTCTCAGGAGTTCTCAAAACTGTTCCTTCTGCCCAGAGTTCTTTTTCCTACTTCTGCATCTGAATAACTTATTCTTCTGGTTCACAACCAATACTATTTCATCAGAGAAACGTAGCCATAATATACATTCTCAAAACATCCTGTGCTTTTCCTCTGTAGAACTGATTATAACAGCAAATAATTATTTGCATAATAAGTTGATCATTGGTTGTTTTCCTGGCTGGGCTATAAACTTCATTAACGCAGGAACTTGTCTATTTTGTTCATCAATACAGGCTCAGCATCTGCCTGTTTTATACAAACAGTAGGTAATCTGTAAATATGTATTGAATGAATCAAGAATCAAAAAAAGCTTCATCTAACCCTACATTTCCTAAGCTTATTTGATGTATCTTTTTCTAATACCTGTGGAATTAGTATTCAGTCAACAGCACTCTTGGGAATGCAACTCTGTGTGGTATGTATACCTGTGTGGATGTGTGTTGTTAGTATTTATCTTATTCACTTTTTCAGTTCAGTTCAGTTGGTCAGTTGTGTCTGACTCTTTGTGACCCCAGTGACTGCAGCACACCAGATTTCCCTGTCCATCACCAACTCCTACAGCTTGCTCAAACCATGTCCATTGACAAAACATGGTCCACTGGAGAAAAGAATGACAAACCACTTCAGTATTCTTGCCTTGAGAACCCCATGAAGAGTATGAAAAGGCAAAAAGATTCATTTTCTCAGTAGATATTTGTTATGTGCCAGGCCCTTTAGTGTTTAGAAGCACTGCAGATTCAGCCAAGTTTGTGTACCCATGTTGTCATCTTTTGGTGGGGTCAACCAGACAATAAATGTCCAAAAGTAACCAATATGTCAAATGGTAATGAGTGCTGTGAAGGAAAAAAATATAGCAGGATAAAGAGGCTGAGGAACAATACTTTAATTTATAATGGTGATCACAGAAGACATCTTCCACAAAACGTTTGAATGAAGACCTAAAGATGAGTCCACAGAGCTGCCCTCTGGAGTTGAGCTTGCCAGGTAGAGCAAACAGCTAGTGCTAAGTGCCTGGGGTGAGAACTCATTTGGCAAAGAGTTGAATCTACTGATAGCAAGAGGACTGCCAGGCAAAATGGTGGGTGATGAGGTCAGAGAAAGTGGGAGGAGGGGCTTGAGGTTGTGCAGGACTTTGAAGGTTTTGCCGAGAGCTTTGAATTTAACTCACAGAGAGATGTGAAGGTATTGAGCAGAGTAAGGATATGTTGTAACACATTTTAGAAAGGTCCCTGGATCTTGTGTGGAGACTCTCATAGGCAGAATAAAACTTGTTAGAAAAGTTTCTTGCAAAAATGTGGATGCAAGACATAGCTAAGTAACGACACATGTAGTGGGAAATGGCAGGATTCTAGATATATTCAATGTGAGACAGCATGATTTGCTAATGGATTAGGTTTGGGGTGTAAGACAAGAGTCAGCCATCCCTTGTGGGATTTTGGGCTTCAGTAACAGTTCAAATGATGTTGTCACTCATTGAGAATGTAGATTGCGGATAAGGAGACCTGAGTTTGGTTTGATCTTGCTAAGTTTGAGAGGTCTATTAAAAATCTAAGTGGAGATGTAGATTAGGTAATGACAGACTTGAGTCTGAAGTCAGGGGAGAGATCAGGCCTAGAGGTATAAATTTAGAAGTTAGCAATACATTGGTATTATTTAAAACTACTGGCTTGGGTGAGATCATCAAAGAAGTGAGAATACATCAAAAACGAAAAAGAGTCCAAAGACTAAACCTTTGGTTCTTCAGTGTTTTATCATTCATAGTCTTTAAAATAGATGACCTTGCTATCTAAGAAAATAAAATTGCCATAAAAAGCTTTTCTCTGTATCATCTAAATTTTTTTTTTATTGCATGAGAAAAATTCTCTTCTCCTTTCTTATTGGAAATATACTTTTTAATAATAATTTAGTTCAGTATATGCTCATATTTTTCTTGTCTTTTTCATTTTATGTTGATTCCTTCCTCAATTAATAGAACATGTATATGTATCACAGATTCACCTTGCTATACAGCAGAAACTAGCATGTCATTGTGAATCAACTATACTCCAATAAAAATTAATTTTAAAAATAGCACATGACATATATTTTCAGGATCAGTACATAAATGATTTCTTAGTCCTTATGTATTTGAGAGTGTCTTTTCCCGAACATGTGTTATAACTCCACTGAATATGTAATCTTGTACTCAGCAGTTACTAGTCTTCTGATATTAACTGTTAAAAGTAGAGATCCTGTGTTTGTTGGCCTCTCTTTACATTTTTGGTTGTGGTTATAGGTGTTGGCCTTTCTTTCCCCTGACTGGAGACTCATGGGGTTATTTCTTCATTAAACCAAAAAAAGTTACCACATTCTATCAAGGTCTTGATTTCTGGTGTTTTTTTTTTTTTCTTTCAGATTTTAGTATTAGAGTTACACTTTCTCCATAAAATAAATTGCAGAACTTCCTCAGTTTTTTACAGGTTAAAATAGTTTAATCAATATTGAATATGGATGATAGAATTTTAATGATTTTCCAGACTCTTTTATGGTATCTGGGCCTTTTCAGATTTTCCCTTGTGGCTCAGACAGTAAAGCATCTGCCTACAATGTGGGAGACCCGGGTTCGATCCCTGGGTCAGGAAGTTCCCTTGGAGAAGGAAATGGCAACCCACTCCAGTATTCTTGCCTAGAAAATCCCATGGACAGAGGAGCCCAGTAGCCTACAGTCCATGGGGTTGCAAAGAGTTGGACATGACTGAGTGACTTCACTTCAGATTTTTCAATTATTCACAAGTCATTTCATTTGTTTACATTTTATTAGTAAGTTACATGTTTTCCCCAGGTTTTTAAACAGGGCTCCACAGAGTTGCATGTTATATTCTTTTAAATATATATATATATACATCTGTTTATTTATTCCAAATTTTTTACTGGAGTATAGTTGCTTTACAATGTTGTGTTAATTTCTACAACATAGCAAAGTGAATCAGTTATATGTATACATAAAAGTGCTAGTCTCTCGGTTGTGTCCAACTCTTTGTGACCACATGAACTGTAGCCTGCCAGGCTTCTCTGTCTATGGAACTCTCCAGGCAAGAATACTGGAGTGGGTAACCATTCCCTTCTCCGTGTATCTTGAACATAGGTCTCCTTCATTGCAGGCAGATTCATTACTGTTTTAGTCATTAGGGAAGCCCACACATACACACATATCCCCTTTCTTTGGATTTCCTTCCAATTTAGGTCAGCACAGAGCACTGAGTAGAGTTCCCTGAGCTACCCAGTAGGTTCCCATTAGTTATCTATTTTATACATAGTAACAATAGTGTATATATGTCAATCCCAATCTCCCAGTTCATCCCATCCCCCTCCTTTCCCCTTGGTATCATATGGTTGTTTTCTATGTCTGTTTCTCTCTTTCTGCTTTGAAAATAAGATCGCCTATACTGTTTTTCCCCTAGATTCCGCATACATGTGTAAACACATGGTATTTGTTTTTCTCTCTATGACTTAACTTCATTCTATATGACAGTCTCTCAGTTCAGTTCAGTTCAGTTCAGTCGCTCAGTCGTGTCTGACTCTCTGCGACCCCATGAATCGCAGCACGCCAGGCCTCCCTGTTCATCACCATCTCTCAGAGTTCACTCAGACTCACGTCCATCGAGTCCGTGATGCCATCCAGCCATCTCATCCTCAGTCGTCCCCTTCTCTTCCTGCCCTCAATCCCCCTCCAGCATCAGAGTCTTTTCCAATGAGTCAACTCTACGCATGAGGTGGCCAAAGTACTAAAGTTTCAGCTTTAAAATCATTCCTTCCAAAGAAATCCCAGGGTTGATCTCCTTCAGAACGGACTGGTTGGATCTCCTTGCAGTCCAAGGGACTCTCAAGAGTCTTCTCCAACAACACAGTTCAAAAGCACCAATTCTTCGGCACTCAGCCTGTCTCTTATACACATCTAGATGTGTATAAGAGACAGCTGTTGGTGGGAATGCAAACCAGTACAGCCACTATGGAGAACAGTGTGGAGATTCCTTAAAAAACTGGAAATAGAAATGCCATATGACCATCGAGTCCGTGATGCCATCCAGCCATCTCATCCTCGGTCGTCCCCTTCTCCTCCTAAACTTATTTCTGTGGGGCCAGGTAAATGCTTCCATGTGCTTGTAGCCACTGTATGTGAACTTGGCATGAAGAGAATTTTGTAGGAATCTAGATGAGTGATTTTCAAATCACAAGTTGTAGCCTGTTAATAGATTGTGACCAGCACCTGAAAGCATAATAAAATAAATCAATATTCACCAGATTGGAAACCTGGAGTGTGTTAAGTAAGCATTGTTTCCTGACTGTTTTTCCAGTGTCTTTTTGTGTGTATAAAATCTGTTGTGAATAGCAGCCTAGGACAAACAGATACATTTATGTAAGATGTTTTCTTATTCTCTGAGCTGTTGCCTAAAAGGTTAGAAGCAACTAACCCGAGTGAGAAATTAAAATAGACTGCCCCAAGGTGGATGCTAGTCTTCTGGGCTGATGTTACGACGGGTTGTGGGAATTAGCTGTGGGAGGTGGAATGTGAGAGTGGGGCCAAGGGTAGTTCTTGCTTTGGCAGTACTTGGCTTCTGTAACCATCTTAGCAGTTTTCAAATCTACATCATCTTCCCTCTTTCCTCAGAAATATCTCTTAGCTCCTGCATTTCATCTCTTTGGTGACTTATTTCATTGGTGCCCAGAATCACAAGTGTCCTGAACGCAGCCTGTTCTAGCCTGGAGGGCTGTGCCAGCCGTGGTCTGACATAAAGCCCTTTGCATCTGCTCTCACTTCTGTGTGGAATGCTATTCCTCAGATACACGCATGTCTCTGCCCAAATGTTACCTTATTCCAGAGGTCTTTCCTGATCCCCTCTGGCCAAATCAGTTCCCCTGTCTCTGTCCCCAACCCCTGCCTTATTTTTTTCCAACCTTCTGTTAAGAAAATTTAGAGACATGCAGGAAAATATAAAGAATTTTACAGTGAACACGTGTGTATCTGTCTATCACCAAGTTCTATAGTTGATATTTTACTCTTTGCTTTATCACATATCTCTGCACCTCTCCATTGTCTAATGTTTAAGTCTAATTCAGTAAGTTATAATTGTACATTTTGCCCCTGTAAACTTCAGCTTGCATGTCATTCAGTAGAGCTCAGTGTTTGTTTGCAGATTTTTAGGTAAGGTTTACATAGAAATGTGTAAGTCTTAAGTATATCATTGATGAGTTTCGACAAGTGGAAATAACCCAAACCTTTATCAAGATTAGAGTGTTATCATCACCTTAGAGAGTTCTCTCAAGCCCCTTTCAGTCAACCTCTGCTCCTGCTTTTAGGGAGGCAACACTGTACCTCCCTGCAAGTGTTTTTCCACAATAGATTATAGATTAATTATGTTAAGTTGGTGGAACTTAACATAAATGGAATCAGTATAAACTCTTGAGTAGGGTCCTTATCAGCATGATGTTATTTGTATTATTTTTCAATGCTTAAATCACTATGTGACATATATTTATGTGTTTATCAGTTTTCTCTCCCCTACACCAAAAAGGGAGCTTTGTGTGGTCCATTTCTGTATCCCTGGTGCCTAAGAGGACACCTGCTATATAGCAGGTACCAGTAAACGAACGTGAACTAGTGCTTGATGCAATGATTTTGAGTGAGTGAGCAATTGGACAAAGGCCCTGGCTTGCAAATGCTTAGGAGGAAGTTGTTAACAAGGTCAAAACCTACTAAAAATTCAAGTAAGATAAGAACTGAAAGGCACCTTTGAATTTAGCAACAAAGAGATTATTTATTGTTGCCCTTTGACAGAATGGTTTCTGGGAAGGAGAGCTGTCTTCTGACTGCTGTGTGATGGAGTGAGTGGAAGGGTGGAAATGTGACAGAAAGCTCTGTGGAAGAGTGAGAGCTAGTGCAAGCAGATCTTTCCCTGGGGAAAGAGGAATGTTGGCTAGAAGCAAGCAAGAAAAGAGCCAATATTGAGGAGGAGTTTTTTGGTTTAAAAAATGAGAGTGGCCTGAAGGGTGGGCAGGAGAGAGGTTAGCAGGCCGAGCAGCAGCGGAGAGGGGCAGCTGTTGACCGTGGTCTGTGAAAGCCCGTCATCATCCAGTCAGCAGCTACATTCTGTCACTTTCACTGTAATACATTTCACAAAATCCTCCCACATTTATTATTTAGTTCTTTTTTAAAATAAAGGCTTTTTCAGCAGCAAGTTTTAGAAATGTGTGTATATGAGATAGGGACGCCATATCTGAATACTGGGGACAGGAGAGTGTTATGGTTGAAGGTGACATGTAGCAGTTATAAATTAGCACTTATCCCTTTGAAATGGAAGAATGCTGTTGGAAGTCCCATCACTCAGCCTGGTAACTTGGCACCTGTTTGAAAGGTTCTCAGGAGTTTCCACTGCGGGGATGCTCTAGTCTCTGACCAGTTCCAGCCCATCACTGCTGCAGGACACACGGGCTCAGCTCTCTAGCTGGCTGTCACTGAGTCCCCCGCCAGGCCGGCCCGAGGCAAGCCCCTTACCCTTGTACCACCTCCTCCCCCCCCAGGCCCTTCTCTCCTCCCTGCTGTCCCCCCGCCCCCCACCAGGCCCTTCTCTCCTCCCTGCTGTCTGCCCCCCCCCA
>SJYC01035136.1:0-32475 GCA_006408675.1 Madoqua kirkii
TTTGAGCATTACTTTACTAGCATGTGAGATGAGTGCAATAGTGCAGTAGTTTGAGCATTCTTTGCATTGCCTTTCTTTGGGATTGGAATGAAAACTGACCTTTTCCAGTCCTGTGGCCACTGCTGAGTTTTCCAAATTTGCTGGCATATTGAGTGCAGCACTTTCACAGCATCATCTTTCAGGATTTGAAATAGCTCCACTGGAATTCCATCACCTCCACTAGCTTTTTTCATAGTGATGCTTTCTAAGATCCACTTGACTTCACATTCCAAGATGTCTGGCTCTAGATGAGTGATCACATTATCATGATTACCTGGGTCTTGAAGATCTTTTTTGTACAGTTCTTCCTTGTATTCTTGCCACCTCTTCTTAATATCTTCTGCTTCTATTAGGTCCAGACCATTTCTGTCCTTTATCAAGCCCATCTTTCCATGAAATGTTCCCTTGGTATCTCTAATTTTCTTCAAGAGATCTCTAGTCTTTCCCATTCTGTTCTTTTCCTCTATTTCTTTGCATTGATTGCTGAAGAAGGCTTTCTTATCTCTTCTTGCTATTCTTTGGAACTCTGCATTCAGATGCTTAAATCTTTCCTTTTCTCCTTTGCTTTTTGCCTCTCTTCTTTCAAAGCTATTTATAAGGCCTCCCCAGAAAGTCATTTTGCTTTTTTGCATTTCTTTTCCATGGGGATGGTCTTGATCTCTGTCTCCCGTACAATGTCAGGAACCTCACTCCATAGTTCATCAGGCACTCTATCTATCAGATCTAGGCCCTTAAATCTATTTCTCACTTCCACTGTATAATCATAAGGGGTTTGATTTAGGTCATACCTGAATGGTCTAGCGGTTTTCCCTACTTTCTTCAATTTCAGTCTGATCCATATCTCTACAAATGACCCAGTTTTGTTACATTTTATGGTGGATTAGTATTCTATTGTATATGTGAATCACATCTTCTTTATCCATTCCTTTGTTGATGAACATTTAGGTTGTTTCCATGTCCTGGCATTTATAAATAGTGCTGCAGTGAACGCTAACGCTGAGGTGCATGTGTTTTTTAAATATGCATGTTATATTCTTTTCTAATTTTCAAGATTTCATCCCTTTTTCTTTCTTTAAGTTTTATATTTTCACTCTATCCTTCCTCCTTAAACAAAATTGCTTGGATTTTTTCTTCTATTTTTCTTTCAACCAGTTTTAGGGGTTATTAATCTTGTCTAACATTTTTGGGTTTAATTGCGGCATTTTTTTTTAAATTAATTCTCTTCTACTACTTTCTTTTGAATCCCTTTGTCCCTTTATAAAGTTTTTAAATTGAATACTAAGCTCCTGTGTTACTTTTATTAATATCCATTATTTTAAAATAAACATTTTAATTTTAGATGAATATGTAAATAACATTTACTAAAATTTTCCTTTCACCAGAAATTTAGCTATTTCTTATAAGCTATAATATGATACATACTTTTTCTTTCTAGAGATTATAATTTGAATTTTTACTTCTATTTGAATCATGGCTTGATAGAACTACTTTTCTGAATTTCTAATGAGTTTAAATTTTATGCCATCTTAATTTCTAATTGGATTGAAACAGTATAAAATCTATCCTCTGAGAGTCATTAAAATTTGTTTTATGACAGTTACATGGTAGGTTTCTGTAAATATCCTATGGAGATATGAAACAAATTTACATTCTTGTTTGGAAAGATGTAAATTTCTTTCCCTCTTTCTCTCTCTCTACACACACACACACACACACACACACGCGTTGCATGTGCATGAAACAGTTTGTTAGTTGTATTATGCTGTATGCTGTTCCATGCCCTTACATACTTTTGCCCACCAGATATGTTTGACTATGTGCTCTTTGTGTAGACAACTAATAGAAAAATAGGTAAAAGTTATGGACAGGTGTTTCACAGGAAAATAGCTCTGAAACTGATAACAATCTAGAGAAATGGTCACCGTCTTCAGGATTGCTGTTTGTTGTTTTAGTGCTAAATCATCTCTGACTCTCTGCAACCCCATGCACTGTAGCCCACCAGGCTCCTCTATCCATGGAATTTCCCAGGCAAGAGTACTGGAAGATCCTTCTCCTGGGGATCTTCCCAACCCAGGGATTGAACCTAGGTCTCCTGCATTGGTAGGCAGATTGTTTATCACTGAGCCACCTGGGAAGCCCATCTTTAGGCTTGGGTAAATACAAATCAAAATGACTTATTTTATACCCATTTGATAGGCAGAATTTTTTTAATTCCATGTTATCAAGTGTTAGAGAGGATGTAGACAGAATAATCTCTTATACAGTGTTTTATGCTTTAAAAAATAGCTTGTCATCATCTTCTAAAGTTAAATAGTCCCATACCCTACATGCCTAGATATTTATACTCAACAGACACTATTGTCATAGCCACAGCAAGTGATATATACAATAATGTTTGTAGCGGCACTAATTACAACAAACCAGAAAACTATAAAACACCAAACTCATCAGTGGGAGAACAGAAACATGAATTATATTTCAGGCAATATTCTACAGCAATCAATCCTGCAAGATCCAACAAAGTGAATCTGTCTTAACAACACAACTTCAGTAAATAAGTAAATCCCCAAAGATTTAATAAATTTCTTTTGTAGAAAATTAAGAATGAGTGTGTGGGACTTAAGAACATATGGATGGAAGAAACTTTAGATGGAAAGGGAAGCAAGCGTGTGATGAATTCAGGACTCACAGTGACATTTATATCAGGTCAGGTGAAATGGGAAGGTAGGACAGGGGAGGGATGAGATGGTTAGATACAGTTGCTTTCTTACCAACTCTTTTGGGTGGAATTTATTAAGTGTTTGTAAAATAAGTAAAAAATAATGGATGAAATATTCAACTAGCTTAATAAAAGTAAGCTGTGGATGGACCAATGAGAATGTATCATGAACTAGGAATTATGAATAATCCACTTTTGTGAGCACAAGCTCAAATAAAAATAGTGAATTCAGCATATAAAAAGTCAACATACGGTTTCCCTCTTTGATTTATTAATTAACTTAAAATAGCACCTTATCTAAGTATCGACACTAACTTCTTTTGTTTGTTTGCATTTGTCTGGCACCTCTTTACCTACCTCTCTATTTTTGGTGTTCGTTTACAAAATTGTTTTAAGTGTGTGTCTTGTAACATAATGCTTCTCAGACTTTTATGTGCATATGAATTGCAAAATAGAAATTCTTTTTAAGCTACAATTTTTGTTTAGTGGGTCTTGGGTTGGACTTGAGAGTTTGCATTTCTCATTCAGGTGATATTCTACACACTTGGGATAACAAAGCTGTTACAAATGAGCTTTGGCTTTTTGTTGTTGTATTTTTCCTTTAAGCTTGAAGGAAAGTTTCAGCCTCTGTATTTGAACAAGGAACTTCAATATATTCACATTTAGCAAAAACAATGAATAATTTGGCTTAAATCTTTGCATTCTACTTTATTTAGCATAATTTAGCATTTTAGTTTTTGTGTTATAATAGTTTAATCAAGTTACTATTTATTTACTTATTCTCTTGCTTGGAAGTTCTAAAGTCATTTTCTGTTCAACTCATGGTATTCTTTTTTTCATGCTTAACACCTGCAATTTATTTCTTCATCAAATACTAATGAATGCCTACAATTAGTTGGTGAGTACATTTCTTTACTATTCATTGAAAACAAAATGCCAACTATTTCTTCCTTTCATACAGGATCCTTCCACTAATTATTTCACCTCAAGAAAGTGTGATCTTTAGATCATTTTTTCCTCTCTTCCCCAACAAGGGGAAATCTTTTTTAAATTATTATTTTATTTATTTATTTTTTACTTTACAATATTGTATTGGTTTTGCCACACATCAACATGAATCTGCCATGGGTGTACACGTGTTCCCAATCCTGAACCCCCCACCTGCATGTGAAAAAACACAGCAAACATGAGCAAGTGGTGTTGGGACCATCTGGTCTCCCTAGCTCCTGAGAGGCTGTTGCAGTATCTGGCATTTAAGTTCAAGGAGCACTAGCCTTTGGAGATGTGTATAAGAGACAGCTTACATCCCCGCGCCACCCCCCGCCCCCAACACCATTCCTCCCGGTCATCCCAGTGTACCAGCCCCAAGCATCCTGCACCGTATAATTCATTCACCTGTCCCTGTGATCTATAGCTTCCAGGTATTGCTGATGTAGTGGTATACCTTTCATTTCAAGCCATTTTAGGTTTCCCCTTGCAGCATGTGCCTTCTAGTCTAAGAATTCTATTGTCACAGTGATGCTGCTCATTATTCATCACTCTGCCATTACACTTTTAGATTCAATTACATATACTGTAAGTTTCATCCCTCACTTCTTTTCCTCTCCTTTTCATCTCTCCCAGCTTAACTTCTTTCTTGGAATTTATTCATTGTTTAAAGTCCTTTTTCATTAATATTTCTTTCAGATAGATACATGAGTGATATATTTTCTAAATTCTTGTATATTTTATTCTGATAGATGACTGCTATCTTGGCTGGATACAGAATTCTTGGGTTGCATCTACTAACTTTTAAAATTCAACACTTACAAAGGAATTCCCCAGTGGTTCAGTGTTGGGACTCTGTGCTCTTACTGCCAACAACCCAGGTTCAGTCCTTGTCAGGAAACTAAAATCCCACCAGCCACACCACGAGACCAAAAAATAAACAATTAAAATTCAACAGTTGCATTTCAAATTCTAGGAAATGTCTGTGCTTTAATTTACTATCCATTACCATTTATCTTCAAATTATATTCAAATTTCCATTTCTCACCTCCAAGAGTTTTTCTTCACTAGGAATGAGTTTGTGTTGGGTGCTTGGCTTGTTATTCTTCTCTTTAGATATCTGTTTTATTCTTTTCCTTTTATGTCATTGCTCTATTAGATCTTGGGGCTCAGGTTCAGACGTTATGGACTCTCCACGGGGTCAGTGCTGGTCAATGAGGCTAAAATAGTGATGTCATCCCCACAGACTAGGGCCAGTATTACAATGGCCAGCAAGTCACCTTTCCATTTCTCAGCTCCAAAGGCTAGTGCTCCTTGAACTTAAATGCCAGATACTGCACAGCCTCTCAGGAGCTAGGGAGACCAGATGGTCCCAACACCACTTGCTCATGTTTGCTGTGTTTTTTCACATGCAGGTTCATTCTACAGAAGGACTAAGCTCTACAAAGACAGTAATCTGACAATTCTACTGACTATGATCAATCACTTCCATATGATTATCAACACCAAGATCCCTATTTTCAATCTAGAGATTGTAAGATCCAGACATCATGACTTATTGTCTAATCAAATTGGGCAGTTATCAGATTACATAAATTATGTCCCAAATCCAGGCACCCAGGGTTTTAACATGGTATCAGCATAGAATAGAGTTTTGATAAGATATTTTTCTGAAGGAGTGCCTATGTTGGTTTCTTAGAGATTGAAACCAAGAGAGCTATTGTACTATCATGTCAAACTGTTAAAAAAAAAAAAAAGGAGGTTAACTGTAACATTTGGCTAAACAAATCAACTCTTATGCTTCTTTGCTGTTTCTAAAGTAGTAGCTAGTGGAAGGTAACCGTTTCTCTGTTTTCAACAGAAAAGTCTGTATTGATCATCTTGATAGGAAGTTATGGTTAAAACAGTTTTGGAATAAAAAACAATCCTAATTGCCTGGGCAAATTCATTGCTTAACTTATTGTGGCTTCAACTGCACAAACACCTATTTAGTATCTGAGTCAGCTGCATAATAGCTTGGATTTAACACATATGTCCACCCTCTGGACAGAATTCTCTAATTTGACAGTTAGGGATGTTGGTATAATTTTGGCTCTTATCACTCAGACTTCATAGTTCTTTGTATTTTGCCACTCTCAATATTTATATGGTATCCAGTGACTGATTGATCTTCTGTAGGATGCTATGGTCATTCACACTTGCTTATCATAGGCACATAGAGGGCAATCTCCAGATTTATGGCTGCCAATAAAAGTTGTTACCAAAAGTAAAATTTCTTTTTTTCTGTGTGCTAATTTCTAATAACTCTTGTGCATGAGAGCAATTACTGACAAAAGTCAGCTTCTGTTAATAGAGTTTATCACACTTCATCATATATCCTTTGTCACTGGAAGCATTTTGACAAGCCCAGGGTTAATTAAAACCAAGAAGACAATAAAATACACCTAATCAAACATTACAGGTACAGAAATCAATTAGCAGATTTATAGTACTTTGGAGGTTTCCATAATGTATAAAATTCAAAGAAACTGTCGTTTCCATTTCCTCAAGACAGTGTAATTAAATTTCTAATTGAAATTATTTTTCAGTAGGTAATGTACAATTCACCCAAGTTTGATTTGCATTAAAGGGGATCTACAGAGGTTGAAAGAGCCTAAGAAATTAAAAAGATCATCTAGTTATTTCCACTACTGTTATTTTGTCTACCTGAATGTTGGGAAAGTTGTACTGAATTTAAAAAAAGGGAGGAGGGACACTAGCATTTGCATGATGAAGAGAATAAGTGAAGTCGTCTTATATATCAAGGATCCCTGTCCTTACACAATAAAAAAAAAAAAAAAAAAAACAACCCCCAAAAAACAAAAAACCCACCTAGGAGAGCACATATAATTCACTAGATTTGTCAGCATTGTTAAATAATAAATCTGACTTATCTGTTTTCTCTAACTTGACTAATTATTTTGACTGGATTGATTGCAATGATTTGTTGCTTTGGTATCACGTAGATGTGGCTTTAAATAAATCACAGATTTTTGCAGTTTGATTATCCAGCTAGCTAGGTTAAACAGTGGTGCTGACTGCCTTACCTGGAACACATTGTCTCAATGGAGAGTGGACAGGGGGATCAAGTAAGTGATGTCTATTTGTTGCATGTCTGCAAGGCTGTGTTCAAGCTCCTTGTAGACTGCTGACTGATGGACATATTTCCCTCACTGTCTGCAGACCTGTTCTGTAGCCACTTGTCCGTGTGATTAACAAAATATCTTACAACTAGCTAAACATAGAAATGATCATATTCTTTACCCTTGATTCAAAATTAACCTTGTTTAGAAATTTCTGTTTAATGGAAATTTGATTTAAAAATAAAAAATTTCTTTTTCCTTTAAGTAAATACTATCCCCCAATGTAATTATTATGTTAACAAAAACAATATAAATAGCTTGTATTTATTTTCTGAATTCAGAACCAAACCATACCTATTTTTAGGGCTTTACTTTTAAACCATGAACAAATCAACATTTACTTTCCTTTGTAGAATGATTGCTATAAAACAAGCCTCAATAATAAAATTAAGCTTTAAATATTTCTTTTGATTTGTGGGGTTGTGCCCACATAATGTCAAGAAAAGCTAGATAATTTGAACAATTTTATGGAAAAAAATCAGTGGAAACATTTTGTGATTAACAGACAACAGCTAATTATATTTTTCTGTTAAAAGTTAAGATATATTGTTGACAAAGTAAAACAAATGAAAACACTGAATGCACATAAGCCAATTTTTAGTCAAGTAAAGGCAGAATTAATAATATTTTCATAAGTAAAGTCTAATGCTTTTTCTTCTTGCCTAATGCTGCCTCTTTTCTGGCCAGTTTGTGATTTTCAACAACTTCATTTGAGTGTTAATGGGTATTCAACTAATATGAAGGAGGCAATGATCCTGTGGTGGCTGATTTGCACTGTAACATGTTGCTAAGTTTAGGGTGGTGCTGTTTTCTTCTGCTGTTGATTAGTGGACAATGCATCAAGAACAAACCTAAGGCCAAAATTTAGATTTTTAAACTTCAGCCCTCCTAGTTGCTTTCCTATACAGTCATTTCTCAGTATACGCAGAGGATAGTTTCCAGGAGCCCATCAATATCCATGGATACTCAAGTTCCTTTTATGAAAAGGGTAGTATAATAAATACAGCCGGCTCTCTGTATCTGCAGGTTTCACTTGCACAGGTGAGAAAAATTATCTTGAAACTTTTCTCAGTTCTTTACTGGCTCTTCTTCCTTCTTCTTTTCCTTAACTGTGAATATATATTTAAGACATTCTTCAGTTCTTATTCTTACTTTCTTATACTGTGTTCATCTGAGAATTCTTTTATTCTGTGGTTTCAACAAGCTTTATTTTGCAGATAACAAATCTCTATTTCCTATTCTTAAGCTTTGGTCTGCTATACCACCAGCTGCTTAACATACTTTCTGCTCTGGTTTAGTATTTTCTAAACCCCCCAAATGAACATCCCTTTTCCACTCACTACTTGTTATTGGTGCCTCCATCCTTAAGACAATGGTTAGATATGATTTTTAAGATAAATAGGCAAAAATGTACAATGATTTAAATTTAATTGAAGTTTTCTCTGTACATAACAGCACAGAGTGGAGAACAAGTCTTCAGGTAACCCTTCTCTGAGATGTGATTTTGGGGCCTTGAGGCTTGTTTCTGCTGCTAAGAGCTGAATTTTGTCTATAGGAGTGTTATGAATGGGACTACCCTGACTTTAAAGCACTACATAATCTCTGACCTCTCAATTGCTAGAGCTAAGTGTGATGGCCACACTTATCTGCCAGGGAAACTGGAAAATGTAGTCTAGGAAGAATTTTCCCAGGAAGAAGAGAAAAAAAGCAAATAAATTTTGATGTGAAGCCCTTAGTCTCTACCACACCCACCTAAATTAAAAATTGTAGATTTCAACTCTATTTTATTCCCCATATCAGGTCAAAGACTAAGTCCTGTTATACTCGCATTTAAATGATTTTTTTGTTACATTATCCATCTAATCCTAATACTATCTCATGATATAGACCATGGATAGGAGCCTGGCTATCACCTCACATCTGAATTATTATGTCAGTTTTCTAGGCAATCTGCACGACAGCCTCTTCTCCTTCAGTCCATCAAACAAACCCTTTTCACATTCATTTTCCTTATGTACAATTTTCATTGCTTCATGTCACAGTTCAAAACCTTCAACAGCTCTCTTGTCTAACAGATCAAATCATATCTTCCTGCTTTCCTTTTAAGTACTAATGTAAATTAGAAACTTCTCTTCCTACAATAGCCAATCTTGGTCACCTACTTTTTAAAGCTTTTGCAGTATTTGTCTATACCTCTCAGTTTAGATATAATATGAACTTGTGTTATTTAATATTACTTGTGAGTACTCTTGCCTGGAAAATCCACGAACAGAGGAGCCTGGTCAGCTGCAGTCCATGGAGTCGCTAAGAGTTGGACACGACTGAAAGACTTCACTTTCAGTTTTTACTTTCATGCGTTGGAGAAGGAAACGGCAACCCACTCCAGTGTTCTTGCCGGGAGAATCCCAGGGACGGGGAAGCCTGGTGGGCTGTCGTCTATAGGGTTGCACAGAGTCGGACACGACTGAAGCGACTTAGCCGCAGCAGCAGCATGTATTTTAGAGCTGTCTTCCCTACTATGTTTAAAGCTTCTTGAGAAAAAAGAGGATATCTGGTATTCTCTTGTTTTGGACGCTCCTAAAGAGACTAGCTTACTAAAGAGCTTCCCTGGTGACTCAGATGGTAAAGTGTCTGCCCGCAATATGAGAGACCTGGGTTTGATTCCTGTGTTGAGAAGATCTTCTGGAGAAGGAAATGGCAACACACTCCAGTACTCTTGCCTGGAGAATCCCATGGACGGAGGAGCCTGGTAAGCTACAGTCCATGGGGTCACAAGGAGTAGGACATGACTCAGTGACTTCACTTTCACATTCACTTAAGAGACTACCAAGTTGCTCAGTGCATACAAGGTTGGCTTCCAGTGAATACTTAATAATGAGGCCAGCTTTGAGAAGGAATTTGTTATTATACTAATTTTATGAAATTTTACTCCTGAACTGTGCCTAGATCTTTGTTACAAACTGCCATTTGTTCATGGAAATCAATGCTTAATTTTAATTAGTGACCAAGTCTCTCAGCATACCTAGTTTTAAATTAAAGGCATTTATTTATAAGCTTGGGGAAACTAATTTCAATTAATTCTTTCTTTCATAATTCACCTGTTTGATCAGTTTAAATTCTGATCCCTATCCTGAAGTGACTTATGGACTAGAAGGGAAGTAAGGATTTATACACTTTGTATAGACAGAATTCTGAGATGGCCCTCCAGATCGCTGACCCTGCTGTGCCTGCTCTGTATAGCTTCTTTTTGTGAATGTGAGTGAGGTCTGTAAATATGATGTGATATCACTTCCATAATTATGTTACATTATATCAGCAGAAAGAATTGTGTGTGTGTATATATATATTTATATATAAAATTAAAAGTCCTTAATCAATTGACTTTGAGTAAATGAAATAAAAGATTATCTTTGGTGAATCTGACCTAGTCACATAAGCCCTTAAAAAAGAGGCAGGAGGCAGTACTCCTGAGGACCTGGAGAAAAGCAAAAGCCACTCTGCAGCCTGAATGTGGCCGCATGGAGGGGACCAGGGGGCAGTTTCTAAGGGCTGAGTGAGGTCTCCCATGAAGAAACAAAAAGAGAGGGGAGACTGCAGTTCTACAACCATAAGTAACTGAATTCTGCCAACAACCTGAATGAGCTTGAAATAGGATGAGAACGCAGCCCTGCTGACACCTTGATTTTGGCCTGTGAGACATGGAGCCATGTGAAACACTGAGCCTGTGAAACACTGAGATATTGTTTTTCTGACCTTGAGTCAGTTAACATCTAACCTCAAGGAAATGTGGACCGACTTCCCCTGGTCTATTTTCAAAGACTTGTTCAGAAGACCATAGTACACAGTTATCAGTATTTTATGAGTAGGTCATTCCTTCACTCTTACTTGCTTCAGCATGCATATCGTGGTGACTTAACATTATCTCCTGGAATCCACTGGGTTAAATAATCCAAGAGTTGTTGGAGGAAAGCCAAGTAGTCTTTTTCTCTTTAAGAGGAAAGAGGTTTAAAGGAGGCTGCTACTTAGCAAAGTCATCACTCTACTGCAGAACAGGCATGTTTCCATAGGGTATTAACAATGCTAATGAGAAAACGAGTGAAGAAAAGAGAAAATGAAGAATTCATATCATCATAGGCAGTACTGGAGTGCTAGTTGAGATACAGAACCACCACTGACTGATTGGCCCTGTGAAGTTCTCTAAGCCTCAGTTTTCTTATCAATAAAATGGGAACATGAACTAGATAATCTTTGAGTTCTCTTTCAACTTTGCTGTCAATGATTCACCTTTACAATGATAAAATGGAGGGAAAAAGCAAGAGATCTGTGGAAAATGTAGTACACTCAACATCTGTATGAGGATAATGATGAATAATTATATACTCTGAAGACCAGTTCCTTTGTGGAGCAGCATATCAGCAGCTCTCTGTCTTCCCACCTTTCAAATTCCTTAACCTGAAATGCTGAGCTCCTCTGCTCACTTTCTCTGATCTTTCATTTTCTTAAATTCACTATTTCCTTTATTCTTTCTTCAAATTGAGCTGTTCACACACAAACGCACACACACACATTCTATACTTTCTCATCTGTGCTTGGCCTTTGTGGTACTCATACCTAGGTTGCTTTACTTTTTATTTTCTCCTGACCAATCCTGCTCATCCCTAAATGTCTAACTAAAAAATTACGTTTCCGTAAAGCTTTCCCTGCTGGTTCTTCTCTCTGTTCAATTATGACTGAGCTTTAAAAACTTCCTTGGAGACTACATCCCCTGAGCACAAATCTCCTTGCACCTCATAAGCTATGTGTGCATTTCTCATTCTTCAAACTACAAACATAGAGATGTAGGCAGTTGAACAAAGTGGTTGCTGAATCCAGGCCATAACCTGGAAGAATAGCTTATATTAACTGGTTTGCCTAATACCATCTTGTCTTCTTATAATTCTGTTTTCTGTTACTACAATGCAGCAAAAGTAAAAATGTGGTTCTCTGATAACATAATTAAGTTCTCAGGAGCCCTTCATGGTTATATGACTTCAGAAACCAGATGCTATAAAATTAGCCATATGTACCTGCAGGAAACTCGGGTTTGATCCTTGGACTGGGAAGATACCCCGGAGGAGGAAATGGCAACCCACTCCAGTATTGTTGTTTGGAAAATTCCATGGACAGAAGAAACTATTGTCCATGGGATCATAAAGGAGTCGCACGTAACTTAACAGTGACACCCTCTATAGGGGTTTTAGATGAGCCTGAATGTTGCCCAAAGTAAAAAGGCTGAGAGAGCCTAGATGAATTGAGGAGAGCCCAGTTTGGGCTTCCCAGGTGTCACTAGTGGTAAAGATTCTGCCCTCCAATGCAGGAGACTGTAAGAGAATCCAGTTCAATCCCTGGGTGGGGAAGATCCCCTGGAGGAGGGCATTGCAAACCTCTCCAGTGTTCTTTTGCCTGGAGAATCCCATGGACAGAAGAGACTGGAGGGCTACAGTCCATTGGGTTGCATAAAATCAGATAAGACTTAAGCGCCTTGGCACACACGAACTCTCACATCCAGTTAGAGCCTCAGGCTCCTCTCTCCTGACTTACAGTGCAGTAGGGGCTTTTTCTCCCCTCCCTTCCTATATAGGACAGTGCTTCAGAGCCCATCCCTGAAAACTGCTCAGGGCTGCTACGATCCCTGAGGCAAAAGTATCTTCTGAATAAAAGGAACACTTATTTCTTTACAAGTTTTATTCCCAGATGGTGCCTCCAGACTTACAGAATTTCAATAACTTTTTATTCCCTCTCATCCATAGCTGGGTTTGCAGTGCTTTTCCATCTATAATATCCAAGTTGAAGATATAACTTTTCTATTTCCCTTCTTTTTCAACTTGGAGCTGGAATCTAAAAAAAAATAGTTGTGAGTTGTTAGGGGGAAATCGCAAAGACTTACAAACAAAAGGTCTAAAAAAGGAAAATAACCAAAACCTAAGGAAGTAACAAAATCAGAGTAATGAGAAGAATGGTGGAGAACACTGTGAATGTCACTCAAAATATAAAAGTTATGAGCTGTACTAAGTACTTATCTGTGATGATTCATTTCATTGTCATGACAACTCAGAAAAATTAAATAATGTGCCCGAGATCCCATAGTTAACAAATTATGAAAATGAATTTTGGATCAAAGACTGACTTCAGAACTCATGTTCTTTGTACCCCCCTTGGCTGAGGGGATACTGGCTAGCAAAAAGGAAGACTATATATGCATCAGGTAAGGGACTGACTGGGGACAGAAGGAAAATGATGGGTATATTTTCCTGTCCTTAAAGTTAAAACAGAATATCCAAGCTAGAAGGCACACTGGGCATCCTCTGATTTCCAGGGACTGTGGCAGAAACCTAGAGAAATACAACCAGAGGGGATTTAATAAACTTAATTTAAAATATGCTTCTGTGTTTCCACTTTGACTTTCAAGAATATCCAACTAGGTATATTGGTCCAGAAGCTTTGTTTCAAGAGTTATTTTCCCTCCTTCCTTTCCTCTCCAGCAAATATGACATTTTCTCTTCTGAAAACCTAGAGTGTCACATCCATCTGACTGGCCCCTTGAGGTCAGTGTTCTCAAACTGAGAAGGAACAAGGAAGTGTCTCAGCAGAAAACAAGAGGTGGGATCAGTCTTAGGCCCCAGTTATTTGGGTGATAATCTCAGGTTTCTGATGCTCTCATAACGCATACGCCACAATCCATCCCAAGATTTCTTAGCCACCTAAAACTTAACCTGTGTTTTTGACTTGCTGGCATGAGGAGAATAAGGGGAAAGAAAAGTAAAAATATTATTATTATTATTATTATTTTTACTACACTCATGCATTCGCTCAAAGCTCTGCTAGTCTATGGGAGCAATATAGATGAGGAATATGCACGGTCCCTGCTCTCGAGTTCATAGAAGATATTGACCTAAAATTAGAGAGTAAGATGACAGATTTAAGGCAGTGAAATGAAGATGACAAAGTATATAAACACAGTACAGAAAATAGGTGATAAGAATTGTCAGGAGGGAAAGAGAGCAGAGTGGGCTGAGTGAGAGCTTCAGCGGGGCAGTTGCAAGAGCACAGGAACTTAGATACCAGAGCAGGGGTGTCCCCGGAGCTTCAGTACAATTTGTCTGAGAACTGACTCCAATGCATGATACAGTGAATGATTAAGAGGTGGTCTCCAGGGACGAAACTGAAGCCAGAAGAAGGCAGGCTGTACACCCAGTTGTTAGAGAGGGCTGTATGGGAGGGGTCCCCATGGTGATGGACCAGTGGTGATGTTCCTTCTCAGAGGCCCCTGGTACAGTCTTTACGGCAGGCTCTGGAGCCAGACTGACTGGCTTTAAACCCTGGCCTCATAGTTTATTCTCTGGATGACCTTGAGATGGTTACTTGACCTTCTTGTTTTACAACTTCCTCACTTTTAAAATGTCAATGATGAGAATGGTGCTCACCCAAGGAGAAGTCAATTGCATAAATACTTGAGTTTACACAGGTAAAATGCTATAAGTGGTTTCTGGCATTTGATAAGTAATCAAAACTGTTAGTTTTTTTTTTTTTTCTTCCTTTTTTGTACTAGTTTTTGCTAGTTAAGGCCACCTCTCTAAATATAGTTTGAAGGTAAACTTTGAGAACGATTTTCAAGCTCATTCCTTATCAGCATCTTTGTCATTAGTCCCCTCCATATCCTAGCCCATTCCAGACAGCCAACGAGGAAAAAAGAGGGAAGAAAGCAAAACGAAGCTAGAGGGACTGAAGTAAGCTCATAGTCTTTCTCTGAGATTCTCTTTGGGCATCTAATTTTAAAGAAGAGCCCGGAGGCAGTTTAAAGAAGGGAGAATGTACACACCATCTTGTTATGTGACATTTGTTGACTACATCAGCACACTTCTAGTTCACCCTCCAGTTTCCCCTGATTTTCCTTATGAAGGATATGAATTCTGTTTTGTCCTCTCCATCCTAGACTCCAAATACTCTTTTTAAAATTTTTCTCACAAAAGCAAAACTCCTAGGATACATCCTCTGTATCTGCAGCAATGCAAGCAAGCTTTTGTTCCTGGGATTGGCAGCGTTTCTTTTTCGTTTGTGCTCCTGCCTGTCTGCAGGTCTCGGAGCTGCTCTCTGCTGTCGGAGATTGCACAGAGCTGGTGGATTTAAGCCATGGGGCTTCTTTTATGAGCCAAGTGCAGAGAAAGGAGTCTTTCAATACCTCACAGTCAGGTACTCCCTGGTGGGTTCCTTACAAAGCAAGGGATGCAGGCTCTTCCCATGGAGCTGGATTTGTTTTCTTATAGGGCATGCATGCTCCTGGCAATGGGAGAAGGAAAAAGTGACCCAAGCAGGCAGCTTCCTTTGCATCCACTGCAGGTTACTTTAGTGCTCCACCCATAGAAGTCACCGGTTTGACCCAGTCCTCCCTAAAGCCAGCCTGCATTCTTTATTAGTGAGCATGAAAAATGCTTCAGTGCTAGCACCAGATGGTACCCAAACCAATTTTGATCATCAGCTGAGGCCTACTCATTTCCAAGTATTTGGTCTAACATCACTGTTATTTCCCTTAGTACCCATCTAGCCCTAAGAGATGATCTTCCTGAGATGATTTTGATGAGGAATAATATTTTCCTTTACACAACATCACAATCATTATTTCTTGGAATCTTTATTAATTCATTCAACAAGCTCTTATTGAGTTCCTGCTGTGTGCACTAGATGTTACAGGGAATAAAAAAGAGAAATCAACTTCCGTTAAAAAATTATTAGTTGAGAATGTATAGTCAATTCAGTTCACTTGCTCAGTCGTGACCGACTCTTTGTGACCCTATGAATTGCAGCACACCAGGCCTCCCTGTCCATCACCAACTCCTGGGTTTCACTCCAACTCACATCCATTGAGTCAATGATGCCACCCAGCCATCTCATCCTCTGTCGTCCCCTTCTCCTGCCACCAATCCCTCCCAGCATCAGAATCTTTTCCAATGAGCCAACTCTTCACATGAGGTGGCCAAAGTACTGGAGTTTCAGCTTTAGCATCATTCCTTCCAAAGAACACCCAGGACTGATTTCCTTTAGAATGGACTGGTTCGATGTCCTTGCAGCCCAAGGGACTCTCAAGAGTCTTTTCCAACACCACAGTTCAAAAGCATCAATTCTTCAGCACTCAGCTTTCTTCACAGTCCAACTCTCACATCCATACATGACTACTGGAAAAACTATACCTTGACTAGACGGACCTCTGTTGGCAAAGTAATGTTTCTGTTTTTGAATATGCTATCTAGGTTGGTCATAACTTTCCTTCCAAGGAGTAAGTGTCTTTTAATTTCATGGCTGCAATCACCATCTGCACTGATTTTGGAACCTAAATAATAAAGTCTGACACTGTTTCCACTGTTTCCCCATCTATTTCCCATGAAGTGATGGGACCAGATGCCATGATCTTCGTTTTCTGAATGTTGAGCTTTAAGCCAACTTTTTAACTCTCCTCATTCACTTTCATCAAGAGGCTTTTTAGTTTCTCTTTACTTTCTGCCTTAAACGTGATGTCATCTGCATATCTGAGGTTATTGATATTTCTCCCAGCAATCTTGATTCCAGCTTGTGCTTCTTCCAGTCCAGCGTTTCTCATGATGTATTCTGCATATAAATTAAATAAGCAGAGTGACAGTATACAGCCTTGACGTACTCCTTTTCCTATTTGGAACCAGTCTATTGTTCCATGTCCAGTTCTAACTGTTGCTACCTGACCTGAGTATAGGTTTCTCAAGAGCCAGGTCAGGTGGTCTGATATTCCCATCTCTTGAAGAATTTTCCACAGTTTATTGTGATGCACACAGTCAAAGGCTTTGGCATAGTCAATAAAGCAGAAATAGATTTTTTCTGGAACTCTTGCTTTTTCCATGATCTAGCAGATGTTGGCAATTTGATCTCTGGTTCCTCTGCCTTTTCTAAAACCAGCTTGAACATCTGGAAGTTCACAGTCTATGTATTGCTGAAGACTGGCTTGGAGAGTTTTGAGCAGACAGTATACAGCCTTGACGTACTCCTTTTCCTATTTGGAACCAGTCTATTGTTCCATGTCCAGTTCTAACTGTTGCTACCTGACCTGAGTATAGGTTTCTCAAGAGCCAGGTCAGGTGGTCTGATATTCCCATCTCTTGAAGAATTTTCCACAGTTTATTGTGATGCACACAGTCAAAGGCTTTGGCATAGTCAATAAAGCAGAAATAGATTTTTTCTGGAACTCTTGCTTTTTCCATGATCTAGCAGATGTTGGCAATTTGATCTCTGGTTCCTCTGCCTTTTCTAAAACCAGCTTGAACATCTGGAAGTTCACAGTTTATGTATTGCTGAAGACTGGCTTGGAGAGTTTTGAGCATTATTTTACTAGGATGTGAGATGAGTGCAATTGTGCAGTAGTTTGAGCATTCTTTGGCATTGCCTTTCTTTGGAATTGGAATGAAAACTGACCTTTTCCAGTGCTGTGGCCACTGCTGAGTTTTCCAAGTTTGCTGGCATATGGAGTGCAGCACTTTCACAGCATCATCTTTCAGGATTTGAAATAGCTCCACTGGAATTCCATCACCTCCACTATCTTTGTTCATAGTGATGCTTTCTAAGGCCCACTTGACTTCACATTCCAAGATGTCTGGCTCTAGGTGAGTGATCACTTCACCATGATTATCTTGTCCTGAAGATCTTTGTTGTACAGTTCTTCTGTGTATTCTTACCACCTCTTCTTAATATCTTCTGCTTCTGTTAGGTCCATACCATTTCTGTCCTTTATTGAGCCCATCTTTGCATGAAATGTTCCCTTGGTATCTCTGATTTTCTTGAAGAGATCTCTAGTCTTTCCCATTTTGTTGTTTTCCTCTATTTCTTTGCACTGATTGCTGAGTAAGGCTTTCCTGTTACACACAAAACATTAGACAATCATTACTAATATCATGTGACTGCCTTTAAAGAACTCGTAGTAATTGAGAAGTTTATAGAGTTGCATGTGAGTACTGAGGGGAGCCAGGTCACCCCATATCCTCACACCGCTCTGTGCATTTTTGCTGCTTGTTGTTGTTGCTCACTCAGTCATGTCCTACTCTGTGTGACCCCATGGACTGCAGCATGCCAGACTTCCCTGTCCTTCACTGTCTCTTAGAGTATACTCAAACTCATGTCCATCGAGTCCATGATGCCATCCAACCATCTTATCCTGTATTGCCCCCTTCTCCTTCTGTCCTCTTTCAATCTTTACCAGTGTCAGAGTCTTTTCCAATGAATTGACTCTTTGCATCAAGTGGCCAAAGTATTGGAGCTTCAGCTTCAGCATCAATATTTCCAGTGAATATTTAGGGTTGATTTCCTTTTGGATGGACTGGTTTTATTTCCATGCAGTCCAAGGGACTCTCAAGAGTCTTTTCCAGCACCACAGTTTGAAAGCATCAGTTCTTTGGGGCTCAAGATTTTTTTGGTCCAACTCTCACATCAGTACATGACTACTGGAAAACCATAGCTTTCACTATATGGATCTTTGTCAGCAAAGTGATGTCTCTGCTTTTTAATCCATTGTCTAGGTTTGTCATAGCTATCCTTCCAAGGAGCAAGCATCTTTTAATTCCATGGCTGCAGTCACCATCTACAGTGATTTTAAAGCCTGAGAAAATAAAGTTTGTCACTGTTTCCTTTTTTACCCCATCTATTTGTCATGAAGTAATGGGACTGGATGCCATGATCTTCATTTTTTGAACGTTGAGTTTTAAGCCAGTTTTCTGAATGTTGAGCTCTAAGCCAACTTTTTCACTCTCCTCCTTCACTTTCGTCAAGATGCTCTTTAGTTCCTCTTCATTTTCTTTCATTAGGGTGATGTAATCTGTATATCTGAGGTTATTAATATTTCTCCCAGCAATCTAGATTCTAGCCTGTGACTCATCCAGTCCAGCATTTCCTATGACGTACTTTGCATATAAGTTAAATAAGCAGGGTAACAATGTACAGCCTTGATGCCTCCTTTCCCAAGTTTGAACCAGTCTGTTGTGCCATGTCCAGTCTGCTTCTTAAGCCAAAAACAAAACTTTGTTTGGTATTCCATACTCTCTTCTCCAAGAGAACTTGTCAATAGCATTACTATATCACCTACACGTTGCTGCTATCACAGAAGGAGAGCACTGAGGAAGGATGTGGACAGAGTCAATCATTTGCTTCTCTCTTATCTTGCTACCCAAACAGTAAGCCATGGACCAGAAGCAATGGCACCTCCTGGGAACTTATTGTAAATTCAGGCTCTGCCCTAGACCTGATGCATTAGAATCTGCAGTTTAAATAAGATCCCCAGGTGATTCATATACCTGTCAAGGTTTGAGAAAAGCCTGCTCTGCTAGTTGTTGGTTCCTCAGGTATTTCAACAAGGATGGCATACTCAATGAAAGATCATCACGTGCAATTTTTTCTTTATTGATTGTCAATAACTCTGTAACTTCTAGTCACATAATCATTTTGTGAAAAAGAGGGGTAGATAATTCCTTACACATGGGCCACTGAGTTTTGGGCCATGCCACTCTGACCTGAGGGCCCACAGATGATTGGACAGGAATCTGAGTCTAAGCCAAAAATTGTTGCTGACAGACCATGGACCTTTGTTGTATCCTAGCAAACCAACTCTGCAGTAGGACTGCTTTATATCGCACAACTAAGCCACTCAGAGGCATTTCCTTAGGGAAGTGTAGGTGTATATATATATATATATAGAGAGAGAGACAGACAGAGAGAGAGAGAGGGAGGATTGATGTCCACCATAGGGAGAACTAGAGAGATACATAAAAAGAGGCAGGAAAGAGCCAGGTGGAAACCTTTGGTTAACCTTTGGTTACGTAGATAGGGAATATGAGAGAAACTGACAGAGCAATACCCCCATTTTTGTGTTTACTTAGAAAAGTGCTGAGAACTTCACAGATGTGACCTTCAATCCTTACCACTCCATAGAAAGGCAAATGTTACTGTATTTTTTAAACTGAACCATCTAGGGATCTGTAAAAAGGAGGTAATTTATCTATGCTACTCAACTATAGAAGAGTAAAGTCAGAATCTGCACCCAGTTCTAAAAGGCCCAGAGACACCATTCTTTTCATATTTTCATATTTTTCCTTCAACTATTGCCTCTGTCTTTGTCCCTGTCTTTACCTGGGCTATTTTGGAGTCCTGTCTTCAAGGCAAAATTGTAGGCACAGCTCATCCTCAAGAGCCACCTAAAAGAAAAGGCCCAGTGGACCCAAGAGTGCTTTTTCCTCCATATAGTCACATGAAGGCAACAGTGGGAACTAGGAGATAAATCCTGGCTTGTCTTCTTTATTCAAGTCCTTTTGAGGAAGAAAAGCCTGAAACTGAATAAAAAATGATGATGTAAGTTAGAATTTATGAAATTCAGAAACTTCATGCAAGTGGTAGGATTTTAGCAGAGCCATAGAAGAAAGGCTTTAGATAGCTGATGAGGAAGAAGGATCATTCTAGGTTGGGATTCCAGTGTGAGCACAGAGGCAGCAATAAGGCTGTTGAGGTACAGGAGGGAAAGTGAATCATCTGTTCTCATTTCTCAAAAGAGTGTCTAATTCAGGCTCAGTGTGTGCTATGGTCACACATTTGCAAGGAATTTGCAGGTCTAGTAGGTACTGGAGACAGATTGCAAAGAGTCAGAGGAGAGAACCCAAATAATGAGAGAAGAGCCATGAATAAAAGGATCAGTGAGGATGGCCTGACAGAAAGTGTGGATGGATCAGGGGAAGTGCCCAGTAACTTTGTCTAACACAGAAGAGTGGGTGGACTTGGAAGTGTGTCACATTTCCTTTCCACTACTGCTAGGACAGTAAGGGTTTTGAAGCCAGTTACTACCTAAGTTCATTTTTGGAACAGGCAGGGATCCTACTACCCGAGAAGTCTTAGAATCTGCAGTTACGTGTGCCAGAGAATGATAGTGCTCAACAAATAACCATGTGTGCTCCTACACTTCCTAGGTTCTCTGGAGGCTGCGGCCTTCCCTGGTGGCTCAGTGGCAAAGAATCCACCTGCCAATGCAGGAGCCGTAGGTTAGCTCCCAAGATTGGGAAGATACCCTGGAGAAGGGAATGCCAACTCACTCCCGTATTCTTGCCTGGAAAATCCCATGGACAGTGGAGCCTATAATCCATGGGAGTTGCAGAGGAGTCAGACAGGACATAGTGACCAAACAATAATGACAACTAGAAGCTATAAAGTGACCAGTGCTTGGGTTTTGTCCAGTGAAATGCAAGCAGATTTTAAGCACTTCTTTTCCTGGCCCTTGAAAACTTCTCACACATTCTTCAACTCTCCTGTCCTTCACTAATGATTTGGAGGTCACATGTTCCAGACAGTGTAGCTATAAGATGGAGACTAGCTTATGGATATTGAATTTGAAATATTCATTTAGAGCTGCTGAAAGTTTGATGTTTCTGATTATATAGCCAAGTCCAGTTTATTCTATATTGTTTACTTCATCCACTAGGTAATAAAGGACAGAGGGTTGGTCACTAGTATACTCCCAGTGATTACCTAACACATATAGGTGTTCATAAATATTTTCTGAATGAATACATGAACCTTGTATCAGTCACTAAGACCAAGTTGGTATGATTTCATAATCTTAATTTTCTAGTCTCCAAGAGAATAGTAGTTTTTCTTTTCTTTCTCTTTTCCCTTCAGTTATCTGGAAGTCTTCTCTTTCTGGAGTCACCTACGTTTTTGAGGGAAAGCTGAGGAATGAGTAAGGGTGTTAGAATGATTTCTCCACTCCCTGACCCTGCTGGTGTTGCTCCAGGCTCCATCCTCCCCTGGGGCTATCCTTGTCAAAGGAATTAAGTAAGTCAACTAAAAAGTCACAGTGTGGTCCTGACTTTTGCCCGTAGAAAGAGTGCAAATCCAGGAAGAATTTTTTAGAAGAGTATTGTAAATCTCTGCACCTACTCAACATTGTATTTGTCTGATAAACCCACCCAATTGTGTCAAAGCCTCTGAGTTTGAAAGAGATCATTGTGTGTTGTAATGAACACATCCGGTACAGCTGAATGTCCATGAGGCTCTGACACGTGCTAGAAATAGTGGAAACTCACAAAGTGCAACCTGGATTCTTCACAAAGGAAAAAGGTTCCTGCTGGGTGGCCCCTTTTCTCTTTCCTTATGTGCAAATCTTACCCACTTAGCTCCTCAATTGGAACAAGATGAGGATTTGTTTGTTTTACAATTAAGTGCTAAGTGAAACCTTTTAGAAGTGTAGACTTCAGGGACCAGGTCTACACTTTCCCACCAGCTCTCTGCCCCCTCCAACCTTTCTGCTAAATACTGCTCACCCACACGCTTGCTGAGAGGACAGACCCCCATAGGATCTATTTGGAATCAGTGGCCTAATTTTTTTTTTGAGCTTCAAACTGATTATAATAACAGCCACATGAACTTTTGTTTGTAGAAAGCGGGGAGCCTGGGAGCATATCCATAATAAAACTGCATCTTTTCACTAATTAATACATGTCACAATTTGAGTCCCAGCAGAGAACTGGTATATTTAGTCCAGAGAGAACTCATTGAACCAAAATTTGATCATTTATTCCAGAATCCATTCAGAGTGAACCCACAGTATTAGAGATGTGAAAAGCTGTTTAACACCCTTGGATAGTTAAGACATTCTCTTTCTGAAATATGAACTGAATGCCTCAATATTGGGGGAAAATTGAAAGCAACCAAGTTCACAAAATGACATCATCTGTGGCAGGAGGGGATCAAGGGAAGGGCTAGCCGTGGGGAGAACGCCTGGATTGTACTTGCCCTTCTACTGCTGCTGTCTGACCTCTGGCAGGTCTCACATCTTCTAAAAATGGTTGGCCCACTAAGTGATCTTTGAGTTTCTTTTCAGTTCTAACAATCTAAAGTTTTCTGGAACTCTTAACACAGAGCAGTAATATATTTGCATACCAGAATAAAAATGGGCTCAATAAAAGGATACACACTCCTATGTATAAAATAAACAGCAAAGCCCTATTGTACAGCACGGAGAACTATATTCAATATCTTGTACTAACCTATAATGGAAAAGAATCTAAGAAAGAATATGCATATGAAGAACATAATAAAATATATCATTATCTCCCCACAAAACCACCTTCCAGAGCCCTGATTAGTCCCTACTTGTGGAGTCACCATCTATGAAATGTTCTCATTTCTCCTTCCTTTCCCTTGTTCTCCTTCTCTCGTTTTTCCATGTTCACATAGAGCAGAGCTGCTCATTCAGCTCTCTTGCTTGTTTCAATCTTTTTTCCAGGGCTCTGCAAGGTGGAGAAATCAGACACCAGAACTTGAGAACTGGGAGAAGTAAAGAGTCTTCACAGCCTATTTCCATCTGAAACTATTCACAGTAGTTGGAGTCAGGGAGAAGTCTTACTTGACCTCCCAGCATCCACAGCATTGAATTTGCGAGCCAAACTTATTGGTTCATTGTGCACTTTCCCTCAGGACTCCCAAGGTGAAGGTGTCCGTTTTTAAAGAGCAGTGAGACATTCCTGAGTTCCCTAGCCCAGGATCATCTTAAGTCTACCCAGTCTTACCTTGATATTTACGAGACTGAGTAACAGATATAGGTTCCCCAGCTGGCTCAGTGGTAAAGAATCTGCCTGCCAGTGCAGGAGCCACAGGGGACATGAGTTTTATCCCCAGGTAGGGAAGATACCCTGGAGAAGGAAACTGCAGTCTACTCCAGTATTCTTGCCTGGAGAATTCCGTGAACAGAGGAGCCTGGTGGGCTACACAATCTATAGAGTCATGAGACTCACTCAGACACAACTGAACAACTAAACACACACACAACGCACACCAGATATAAGTAGTAGCCTGACTTAACCTATCAAACTCAGGTTCAGCCTCTGGTGTTCTCCTCAACGTGCCTTTAAAAATTACAAGGAAGAAAACATAATCAGCCTCCTCCCGCCTTTCCTGGATGGTCTAAAGCCTTCACCCTTAAGTATGCCATCCAGGGTAAAACACTGGGCTCCAAGGAAGGAAGGAAGGGAAAATACACAGACTTGGTTGACTTAGAGGGCAGCTGCTGGGGGCATAGAGGAGCAGGTGGTATTCTGAGTCTTTCTGACCGCATCAGCATGGTGAGTTTCATCTTTCATTGAAATCTACCTTCTATTGAACAGTTCCATTCTTCCAAACCCCTCACCCCATACACGCTTGCCCCATCACCTGCTCCTTGCCTAGACTGTGAGCTGGCACTTCCGTTTCCCTTCCATTCATTGAGAAGAGTGGCCACAGAAATCATTTATGCAGTTGGGAAACTCAGCCAAGTGGCATCACATGTAGTAGAATCTGTCCCTGTTTTTCTGCCCAGTGGGCTTTTAAACTTTTACCCTGGGGTGGGAGGTCATTTCCCTCCATCGCAGAGGAATATTTATCAGGGAGAAGGAAATAAACACTTAAATGGTCAACCAAATTCCAGCTTGTATTGATTCTATCATTCACAGGTTAGGGATTTTTTTTTTTTTTTGGCTTAAATATAGCATCACAAATACACAGCTGCAGAGACTGTGCCAAATAGCTCAGCCGGCTATACACAGTGCCATCAACAAAAAAACGTTTTTCTTTTCTCCTGCTTGGGGTGTTATCACCAGGAGCCATGTGGATACTCTCTGGGCCAAACAGATGTCTCTCCAGCACATCCACAAAAGCAGCTGTAGCGGGTGGTGGGCTTTGCCTGTGGAAGGTCTCCTGGTGGAAAGCCAGCTGTGAGGGCTGGGATAAAAAGGGAAGAGGAAGATGAAGTACATGACCACTGGAAAAACCAGAGCTTTGACTACACAGACCTTTGTGGGCAAAGTGACGTCTCTGCTTTTTAATGCATTGTCTAGGTTTGTCATAGCTATTCTTTCAAGGAGCAAGTGTCTTTAAATTTTCTGGTTGCAGTTACTGTCCACATTGATTTTGGAGCTCAAGAAAATGAAATGTGACACTGTTTCCCCTTTTTCCCCATTTATTTGCCGAGAATTGATGAGACTGGATGCCACAATCTTTGTTTTGAATGTTGAGTTTTAAGCTAGCTTTTTCACTCTCCTTGAAACTTAAACTCTATAGGGTCTGGGGGACCAAGATTTGTGCCTTAGACATGGCAAAATTATTATAGATATGAGGAAATAATTAAAGAACAATGCCAGTATGTGTTTATACGATGCCCATACTTAAAGCTCTCTGTGGTTGCATATTGTATAAAGAATGAATTTCCAGTCTTATCACACATCACACAAAGACCCAAGGCCTTCTCAGTAGCCTTATCTTCTGCCTCTGTGACTTGCATGCTATTCTTTATCCACACAAAGCTACCTGCCACTGCCCAAACAAGACAAGCACTCGAATGCCTCTTTGATTTTGCATGCGCTTCTTTCTCCACTAAGAGTGCCTGAATCTTTCTCCTCCATCTTGTAGACACTGGCTCATCCTTCCCATTTTGCTCCAGGGTGTTTTCCCTCCCTAGGCCTTGCTGATTTTCCCTGACAGCTAGATCCTGCTCTTCTGAATCCCCTGGACTTGGCATATCTTGATTTCCCAGCGTTCAGCATGTCCCCACCTCAGTGTCCTGCTGGTTTCTCTTCCAGGAAGTGGCACGGAAAATGCATACTGTTTTTACACTTTGTCATCACTATATCAGAGAAGACTTCACATGGCAATACTTGCAACTGTGCATCATTTTTATGCAGTTTCCAGTATTTATCTTAGTATTGGTAAGGTTAAAAGAATAGAGGCAATGTGCTATAGCAGCTCAAAGAGTCCAGAGGTCACCATAAACTAGGAATAACCAGAGAAGGCTCAGTAGGGGAGGTGGACTTGACTGGCTTAGAAGGATAGACAGGAATGGACAGTGGAGAGGAGTGGGGTCAGTGACAGTGGCTCTCTGAGTGGGGACGTTGTGGAAAAGGCATAAGAAGTGTTTGGGATGATAAGCGGATGAACAGTCCAGTGTTAGTGCTGAACGTGGGGAGACACGAGGTGATGATAACTTGGGCACAAACTGAGGAGGGCACTAAATAACCTAAGAGTCTGGAGTCCCCCGTCAGGTGACAGTGGAGGAATAAAGGCATGGCCTCATGTCATTTAGTGTCTGGTAGTATTGGGGGTGCAGTGTGGACTGGAGGGGAAGAAAATAGAAAGAGATAAGAAGCCTGCGAGATACTCTCCCTGTCTCAGGAGAGAACTGAGATAAGGAGTCTGGCGTAACTCAGTGGCGGTAGGGTAAGGAAGGAAGAGGTAGTTTTGCTGGATACCATCCCCGTTCCCTATGCTCTGCTGGACACCTGACCCTCCTTATGTCACTTTCTCCTCCCACTGACACCATGAGAAGCCTGTTACCAGCCGTCTCAAGATGAGGACACAAAGGAAGCTCAGATCCCCGTGCATGTGGATGTTCATAATTTTGAATTTTGAACCCACATTTGTTTAGCTGGGAAATGTTTGGCCTTTACACTGCTTCACTGCTGGCAAGAGGATCTGTGGGAAGTGGTGGAAGAGGAGAAGGAAGACATAAGGAGATGCTGCAGAGGACAGATCCAGGGCAGAGGGGAAGTGAATGTGACTAGGACTCATAGAAGCAGGATTTAGAGTGGCTCAGTGGCTCGTGGGGTCAGACAGTCGGACGCAGCCGAGCTACTAACACTTTACTTTCACGGGCTCATGAATGGACCTATGGGGAGCACTTTGACTATGGGAAGTGATAACTTCTGAACGGAGCTTTACTGAAAGAAGAAAGATCTACTTCCCTAAGATATAGTCTCATATATGAAAGTGAAGTGGGAGTGTTAGGTGCTCAGTCATGTCCGATTCCTTGCGACCATACAAACTGTAGCCCACCAGGCTGCTCCATCCACGGGATTCTCCAGGCAAGAATGCTGGAGTGGGTTGCATTTCCTTCTCTAGGGGATCTTTCTGACCCAGGATCAAACCTGGGTCTTCTACACTGTAGTCAATTTCTTTACTGAGACTTCAGGCATATAAAATATATATGCCTTATATATTATATGTATGTAATATGCCATATATATATAGTGCCCTGTATAAATATAATATCCATATATATGTGTGTATATATAATGCCCCTCTGCCCCTTCTCACCCATCCCACATTGTACTGAATTTTCCTTTTTTTGAGGATTTCTATGAGAAGTCCCCATTTCTCCTGCCATACACCCAAACTGCACATTTGGGCTCTTTGTGTTTGTCAAAAATGTCTCCTTTCAGTGACTGGAATTATGTCAGTCTTATGAGAAAATCATGGAGTGACATGGACATTCATTCAGAACGAGGAACTGTTGGGACTTCCCTCCCTCTGCCCTGAATCTAGACCCCAGTCTCAAGAACAGCCTGAGCAGTTCCTACCCAGCTCTGCCTTCAGCTGAACCTCTTTTGTTCCACTTCATCTGCATCTAGCACTTGTGCCTCTAGAGGGCACTGTTTGCCTTGAAATGAAGTTCTTTAAGTTTCATCACCTTTTCCTCTGGGGTCTATTGTTTTTGCTCTGCTTACTCTGGAAGGGTTTTCTTTCCTTTGTGCCAGATATTTGTGTGAGTGCCTGTTTCTCCATTAGAAGTGAATTTAGCACGTATGAACATGGCAGATAATTACTCTGACCAAAGCCTGTCATTGTCTAGGCAGATCTTTTGAAAGCTTTCTCCCCCTATATATTCTTCCAGTGCCACTCTGTCTGACCCACCGTCCACCTCCCCCAACCCCAATTATTTCAGTCTGGGGTCACCGTCACAGCTCTGCCAATGCATCTCAATCCTGCCTCACAGCTGCCTGGTCTGGTTTAGCCACGGCTCTCCACTCAGGGCAACTGAGCCTTGATTTATTACTTTGCTTTACACTGGTCCTGGTCTCTCCTCGGGCAAGACTGCTGATGATGCCACATTTTCAAATTGGTTCTGCGCTGCAAACCAATGCCTGGGAGGGGCGATAATTTGGTCCTCAAACCCATTTCAACTGTGGCCCCCTCACTCTGGGGTGGACCTCTGCTTCATGGACAAGAAGGGCACTTGGCTGCCCTGTTTATGTTGAGAAGGTGGCTGGGTAAATGTTGCTTCTGGTTGCCCCTTCCTCAAATGCAGACACACACACACACACACACACACACACACACACACACAGACAGTCTCCACTATTATGTCTGTGGGATGCATAGACACTGCAAGGATTCTGGGCAGGGCCGAGCGCCAGGCTGGCTTGAGCATTCCTATTTTTTCTTCATTCTGTCCTAGGGCCCTGGCCGTTGAGTGTTTCCTGCTGCATGCATGAGAGATAAAAGCATATATCAGGAGTGGAAATTAATGTGGGTCAACCTTGGGAAGGGTGGAATTTGGGACTGGAGAGATGGATGGATAGAAACTTCTGGGTAGAAAGACTGGGTATTCCTTGAGGCAGAGGGTGTCTATAGGTGGCTTTAGGATGGGTTGGTAATGATATTTCCTGATGTAAAACCAACCAACAACAATTGCTTCATTGCAGTTTCAGCTGATGGAGATACATTCATTGAGTCATTCCTGTACAGCTGTATTATTTTTCACGAACAACTCACTTACAAGTGTTCATCTGAAAATTTTTGTAAAGTTCCTTGTCTGTTTGTGGAGGGTTCTCTCACTACCATATCCTTGAGTATGCATCCCTGCCTTCACCCAGCATGTGCTTGATCATGATATACCTTTGTTGAGTGGGGCAGGTAATGGGGCTGAGCCAGACTGAAGGCGTATGGGGTCAAATGAAGAAATACATATGGACATGATCTGAACATTATAAATCCCTGATAACTGCCATTAAACCCGAGAAGCTGCTACACACACATCTTTGCCCAAATCTGAGTCTGTTCCATCAGGACATATTGTGGACTGTGGCAGAGGGATCAGGGAACACTTTAGTGCCCTGTTTTCTGATCCACGGCCACTGTATTTGTCTAGAGCCCAGCCTGGTGACCATCACATACAGGGCTGTCAAAGTTTGCTGAGTGCATGCACTCTCAGAAAGCTTGTTCTCATCACACTCTTAGATCACATTAAACAGGGTCTCATTTCCCTTCTACTTTGGACTATGACATCAGGAAATAATAAGCGGAGTGGTCTCATCCAGCGATTACACATTCTTGTGTGTGTGTGTGTCTTTGTGTGTGTTTGTAGATAAGGCCCTGGCATTAAGCCAACTCTGTCTTGGATTTGTGTTGTGTCTTTGGCAACACTTAAGTTTATTTTCATCCATAGAAGAACAGAGATCACGTCTCATATTTTTTTGTTTTTAACTAGACTTGAATTTGAAGAGGTACGTTAAATAATTAATACTTCATATGATAAAGAGCTAGATTTAGTATCAGATCTTTCCCTAGAAAGTCTATCTCTCTTGATCCTTATAACAGTGAAAAAAGAGAAACAAAATAAAACGTGATGTAGGCAAATGAGGGCGATATAAATTCCACAGAGGACAGTCAGATTACATTCCCCAAATTTTAACATTTGAATGCTGATACTTCAATGGCACCCCACTCCAGTACTCTTACCTGGAAAATCCCATGAATGGAGGAGCCTGGTGGGCTACAGTCCATGAGGTAGCTAAGAGTCGGACACGACTGAGCGACTTCACTTTCACTTTTCACTTTTATGCGTTGGAGAAGGAAATGACAACCCACTCTAGTGTTCTTGCCTGGATAATTCCAGGGACGGGTGAGCCTGGTGGGCTGCCATCTATGGGGTCGCACAGAGTCAGACACGACTGAAGTGACTTAGCAGCATGCTAGCAAGTCGTCTGGGACACCAGTACCTCATTCTTTGTAAAGAAAAATCCTTTTCAAATGTCACCTTTTCCAATAATTCATACTTGACACTACATTTTTCTTTTCTGGAAACTTTTGCTTTTGGTTCTATCTCTTTTATGAAGTTTATTATATATTGTCTAGGTTTACAGTGTTTGGGGCATGTACTGATGTCCCCAGGTAGACTGTAAGTTTCTTTGGGACAAGAAACATACTTCCCCAAATAGGAAATACTTCCTTTATCTTTCTATCCTTATTTTTGTACTTTATACACTGGAACTGCTCAATTAAACCCTGTTGAATAAATAAATTAATGAAAAAGTAGATATGCCAGATCACGTTTTGAATGACTGCAGTCTTCCTTCTGAGCTGATCAGGAAATTTAGATAGAAAACTTAACTGAGCACCAGGCAGAATGGAGCCTGAGTATTACTATCAGCTGCTTGACCTATTCCTTTCTAAGGCTAAACTCTCCGCTTGTGAAGTTGTATTCTCACCTTTCTTGTTAATTAGGAAAATCTCCCAGCAATACTATTTTCTCTTGCATCATCAGAATCATCTCTCTTTATCAAATGATTCCCATTCACAGATAAACATCCTCGAATTTCCCCCATAATCAGTAAAAAAAAATCTTGATTTTACATCCTTCTCCAGTCAGTCTATCTCCATTTCCCATTACAATAGAATTTCTTAGAATTCTTGTCCCTACTCCCTATCTTCCATATCCTTTGTTCCTTTTGTATCTATTCCAGTCAGCCTTCTGTCTCCACTTTTCTACTGAAGTGCTCTACCTAAGGTTGCCCATGACTTCGCTGTTGTGAACACTGATGGTCCACCCCGGTCCTCATGTATCTTTCCTATCAGCAGCCTTTGACATCCATGAGCCCTCTCCTGTCCCCTGGCTTCCAGAGTGCTGCACTCTCCTTGTTTACTTCCAAATTCACCTGCAGTTTCTTGCCCTGCCCTTTTGCTGGACCATCATCATGGTCTTGCAGCTCTAGAGTAACCTGTGGTGTGACGCCCAGACCTCTTTTCTTTTCTGTCTCTACTCACTTGCTACATGAAGCCGTCCAGCCTCGTGGCTTTAAATATAATCTGTCTACTCTGGGTTACCAAATACATACTCTAATACTGATCTTTGCTCTGGTTTCAGCTGCCTATTCAGCATTGAATCTCGGGTGTTCATAGGACATCCTAAACTTAACATGTCTCAGTCCTCATGACTGAGCCTTCCTTCACACTCATTTCCTCTCCTCTCCACCAGTGATTCTCCTGTTCTTAGTAAATGGTAATTTTATTTGTGCATTTTCTCAGATAAAAACCTTAGTGTCTTCATTGAATCTCTTCCTTTCATAGTCCATAACCAATTCATCATCCAGTCCTACCAGTTCTACCTTCAAATTTGCCCCAGTTTCCTCAATGTGGCCATCATCTGTGGTCTTGCTGCTTGTTCACTTTTGTCCCCCACACCACATACCCTGGGCTTCTGAGGTGGCGCTAGTGGTAAAGAATCTGCCTGCCAATGCAGGAGATGCAAGAGAGGCTGGTTTGGTTCTTGGGTCAGGAAGATCCTCTGGTGGAAGAAATGGCAACCCACTCCAGTATTCTTGCTTGGACAATTCCATAGCCTGAGGGGCTGGAAGGCTATGATCCAGGGACTGCAGAGAGCTGAACATGGCTGAGCACCCCCCCCCCCTTCCCATGCCCTAGTGTCAAGCTAGTTACCAGAACAATCCTTTTATTTTTTTTAATTTAATTTTTATTTTTTATACAACAAACTATGAGGTTCATGTACACATTAAGCAGTATATTAACCCTTAACTGATAGTGAAAACTGGGAGTCAAGATTCCAGTTCCTAGATAATAATACTGCAATAACTTTATAACATTAACACTTGATTATCAGGTTACTTTTTAAAAATTTCCCTCTAAAACCTTTATTTTTAGAATCTTTTTATTTTTTAGAAAACTTTTTATTTTATATTGGAGGATAGCTGATTAACAATGTTGTGATAGTTCCAGAGCACTGAAAAGCTACCTAGCCACACTCCCCTCCCATCTGGACTGCCACATAACATTGAGCAGAGTTTCCTGTATTATACAGTAGGTCCTTGTTGACTATCCTTTTTAAATATAGCAGTGTGTACATGTCAATCCCAAACTCCTAACTATACCCCTGACTCTTCCCCTCAGTAACCCTAAATTTATTCTCTAAGTCTGTGTGTCTGTCTCTGTTTTGCAAATAAATGGCAACCCACTCCAGTACTCTTGCCTGGAAAATTCCATGAACAGAGGGAGCCTTGTAGGCTACAGTCTATGGGGTCACAAAGAGTTGGACATGACTGAGCGACTTTTCTTCACTTCACTTCGTTAACATTACATCATTTCTTTTTAGATTCTGCATATAAGCAGTATCATATGATATTTCTCTTCTTTGTCTGACTTACTTCACTCAATATGACAATCTCTAGGTCCATCAGTGTTGCTGCAAATGGCATTATTTCATTCTTTTTAATGGCTGAGCAATATTCCATTGTATCTATGTACCACATCTTCTTTATCCAGTTCTCTGTCGATGGACCTTTAGGTTGCCTCCATGTCTTAGCTATTGTAAGTAGCACTGCAGTGAACACTGGGGTGTATGAATCCTTTAGGACCATGTTTTTCTCTGGATATATGCCCAGGAGTGGGATTGCAGGGCCATATGTTAGCTCTAGTTTT
>SJYC01035137.1:0-43241 GCA_006408675.1 Madoqua kirkii
ACCTTTTCCAATAATTCATACTTGACACTACATTTTTCTTTTCTGGAAACTTTTGCTTTTGGTTCTATTCTTTTATGAAGTTTATTATATATTGTCTAGGTTTACAGTGTTTGGGGCATGTACTGATGTCCCCAGGTAGACTGTAAGTTTCTTTGGGACAAGAAACATACTTCCCCAAATAGGAAATACTTCCTTTATCTTTCTATCCTTATTTTTGTACTTTATACACTGGAACTGCTCAATTAAACCCTGTTGAATAAATAAATTAATGAAAAAGTAGATATGCCAGATCACGTTTTGAATGACTGCAGTCTTCCTTCTGAGCTGATCAGGAAATTTAGATAGAAAACTTAACTGAGCACCAGGCAGAATGGAGCCTGAGTATTACTATCAGCTGCTTGACCTATTCCTTTCTAAGGCTAAACTCTCCGCTTGTGAAGTTGTATTCTCACCTTTCTTGTTAATTAGGAAAATCTCCCAGCAATACTATTTTCTCTTGCATCATCAGAATCATCTCTCTTTATCAAATGATTCCCATTCACAGATAAACATCCTCGAATTTCCCCCATAATCAGTAAAAAAAAATCTTGATTTTACATCCTTCTCCAGTCAGTCTATCTCCATTTCCCATTACAATAGAATTTCTTAGAATTCTTGTCCCTACTCCCTATCTTCCATATCCTTTGTTCCTTTTGTATCTATTCCAGTCAGCCTTCTGTCTCCACTTTTCTACTGAAGTGCTCTACCTAAGGTTGCCCATGACTTCGCTGTTGTGAACACTGATGGTCCACCCCGGTCCTCATGTATCTTTCCTATCAGCAGCCTTTGACATCCATGAGCCCTCTCCTGTCCCCTGGCTTCCAGAGTGCTGCACTCTCCTTGTTTACTTCCAAATTCACCTGCAGTTTCTTGCCCTGCCCTTTTGCTGGACCATCATCATGGTCTTGCAGCTCTAGAGTAACCTGTGGTGTGACGCCCAGACCTCTTTTCTTTTCTGTCTCTACTCACTTGCTACATGAAGCCGTCCAGCCTCGTGGCTTTAAATATAATCTGTCTACTCTGGGTTACCAAATACATACTCTAATACTGACTTTGCTCTGGTTTCAGCTGCCTATTCAGCATTGAATCTCGGGTGTTCATAGGACATCCTAAACTTAACATGTCTCAGTCCTCATGACTGAGCCTTCCTTCACACTCATTTCCTCTCCTCTCCACCAGTGATTCTCCTGTTCTTAGTAAATGGTAATTTTATTTGTGCATTTTCTCAGATAAAAACCTTAGTGTCTTCATTGAATCTCTTCCTTTCATAGTCCATAACCAATTCATCATCCAGTCCTACCAGTTCTACCTTCAAATTTGCCCCAGTTTCCTCAATGTGGCCATCATCTGTGGTCTTGCTGCTTGTTCACTTTTGTCCCCCACACCACATACCCTGGGCTTCTGAGGTGGCGCTAGTGGTAAAGAATCTGCCTGCCAATGCAGGAGATGCAAGAGAGGCTGGTTTGGTTCTTGGGTCAGGAAGATCCTCTGGTGGAAGAAATGGCAACCCACTCCAGTATTCTTGCTTGGACAATTCCATAGCCTGAGGGGCTGGAAGGCTATGATCCAGGGACTGCAGAGAGCTGAACATGGCTGAGCACCCCCCCCCCCTTCCCATGCCCTAGTGTCAAGCTAGTTACCAGAACAATCCTTTTATTTTTTTTAATTTAATTTTTATTTTTTATACAACAAACTATGAGGTTCATGTACACATTAAGCAGTATATTAACCCTTAACTGATAGTGAAAACTGGGAGTCAAGATTCCAGTTCCTAGATAATAATACTGCAATAACTTTATAACATTAACACTTGATTATCAGGTTACTTTTTAAAAATTTCCCTCTAAAACCTTTATTTTTAGAATCTTTTTATTTTTTAGAAAACTTTTTATTTTATATTGGAGGATAGCTGATTAACAATGTTGTGATAGTTCCAGAGCACTGAAAAGCTACCTAGCCACACTCCCCTCCCATCTGGACTGCCACATAACATTGAGCAGAGTTTCCTGTATTATACAGTAGGTCCTTGTTGACTATCCTTTTTAAATATAGCAGTGTGTACATGTCAATCCCAACTCCTAACTATACCCCTGACTCTTCCCCTCAGTAACCCTAAATTTATTCTCTAAGTCTGTGTGTCTGTCTCTGTTTTGCAAATAAATGGCAACCCACTCCAGTACTCTTGCCTGGAAAATTCCATGAACAGAGGGAGCCTTGTAGGCTACAGTCTATGGGGTCACAAAGAGTTGGACATGACTGAGCGACTTTTCTTCACTTCACTTCGTTAACATTACATCATTTCTTTTTAGATTCTGCATATAAGCAGTATCATATGATATTTCTCTTCTTTGTCTGACTTACTTCACTCAATATGACAATCTCTAGGTCCATCAGTGTTGCTGCAAATGGCATTATTTCATTCTTTTTAATGGCTGAGCAATATTCCATTGTATCTATGTACCACATCTTCTTTATCCAGTTCTCTGTCGATGGACCTTTAGGTTGCCTCCATGTCTTAGCTATTGTAAGTAGCACTGCAGTGAACACTGGGGTGTATGAATCCTTTAGGACCATGTTTTTCTCTGGATATATGCCCAGGAGTGGGATTGCAGGGCCATATGTTAGCTCTAGTTTTAGTTTTTAAAGGAACCTAGGAGAATTCTTTTAAAAGCACAAATCAGGTCATATAACTCTTCTGGCAAAGGCCTTCCATCTTGGAATAAAAGTAAAAGTCCCTTAAAAAGCCTACCAGCTGGTCAGCCACACTGGCCTTTCTGTGGTTTCCCGAGGCGGCCAGTGCAGTCCTGTCTCAGGGCCTCCGTGCCTGCTGCTCCCTCTGCCTGGAATGCCCCTCCACCAGGCTCCCACTTCTGTCAAGCCTCTTTCTAAATGCCATCTCATCAAGGATACTGTTTCTGACCACTCTACCTGAAGGCATTTCTTACTTCACTTCCCTGTTTCCTTTTTCTCCACTAATATATATCATCATCTGACATATTATCATATCATATAGTCACTGTTTACTGTTTGCCCATTACTAGAGACTAAATCTCCTGAGTGAAATTTGTGTCAGTTTTTTCTTTTTTTTTTTTTTTGGTATCAGCTTCTTTTCACTGCTGAATCCTTAGTGCCTAGAGTCAGTGTTTGCCACAAAGATGGGGCTTAGTAAACACTTGCTGTCATTCTGCAAACAAAGCTGTATTATTAATCAATGGCTGCAGTCTCGAAGGCACACATGGTTTGTTTTTCTCTAAGGATGTAAGTAGCCCTACTAGTGAAGGAAAAGTGATCTTAAAAAATTGACAACAGTCTGGAAGCTATGGATTAAGGAAAATTGCAAAAAAAAAGAATCAGCAGTTTCCAAATTAAAGTATTGTAACATATGTATAAAAGATAAAAGGAATATAAAGAATTATTTTTAAAGACTTGGTTTCTCACTTTGCATGGGTCTGTTCTTATCTTAATGCTGTGCTCCAATACTGGGGATCCATCTTCAATTTCAGAATGATACAATTCAGCCAGTGCATGGGATCTGGGGACTTCAGGTCAGTCCGGTTCAATCACTCAGTCGAGTCTGACTCTTTGCGACCCCATGGACTGCAGCATGCCAGGTCTCCCTGTCCATCACCAGCTCCCGGAGTTTACCCAAACTCATGTCCATTGAGTCAGTGGTGCTGGGGAGTAATTTGTTTCCTTAAAAGAAGGTGATTCATGCATTTAGACATTAGACTGACTGGTAGCTCATTTGTACATTATTTTAAGGCTTGAGAGCTCCTGGGGTATCTTGCTTGGCACTCTGGTTAACAGTGTGACAGAGAAAATGTAGGCCCTACTCTCTCTTTCCTCCTCTTCTCTGTAAGGAAATAATGGAAGGAGGCAGATCCGTGGTCTGTGGCTATTTGGGTGGATGAGACAAGAAGATGTGGGTGGGGTGGAGAACAGTGCTCAGAGGAGGAAAGCAGGATCCTAAAATCCTTACCTTCCAGGGTCTTGGGGTTTTGCCAAAAATGTAGGGTTTGTAGGGAAATAGGCTGCTTCAAACCTAGAAAGACATGTGGTTGAAATTAGAGAAAAAAGACAAACTTATGAGGAAAGCTACTGGATGGAAGGCTGGAAGGGTTTTGGTGGGGAGTGGTGAGCCCCGTGCGTGCCCACAGCCGCACTAGCCCTCATTTATCAGAGTGAGTATGTGCGTGGCCACATGGCCAGAGTGTTCTGACAAACCGCGCCAGATGTTACCAATAAACGCAGCCCTCTTTACATACTAGTATTGGCACAATATTTTCTATGTTCCCAGCCCTTGTGGAGGTGTTGTTGACAGTTTGATGGACTAAGAACTCACTGTGGGTTTGATTGTGTTTCAGTCATGAAAATCCCAAACCAAAAGGTAGGCAGAGCCTTAATAAGAGTTAACTATCTGTCTGGACTGAAAAATGTAATATTGGTGCTTCAGGTAGGACATCCCAAGAAAAACCATTTTACGTAAGAACGGTCTCAGAGGCAGAGGTGTAAGGGTTCCTGTCTTATTTCAGTTTCAGAATATGTGAGCTGTAGATCATACATTCTCTATGGAGGAGGGAAGACAGAGAGGGTGGGGAGAAAGACAATGATAGCCCAGCGTGGCAATATGGACTGGCTATCTCCAAGAACACTGGGCACTTGTACATATTAACTGTCGTTGCAGTAATGATGATGAATCTATTTAGTGACTACATTTTGGCAAGCTCTCTCTCTATATATAAATGTATATTATATATATATATAATATATATGCACACATACAGTAAGGCCCGTACAAAGGAACAGCTTATGTTCCAAAAGCAAGTCCTTAAATCCAGTTTGTTCATCAGTCCAGCAGAAGTGCACAGGTGGTTCAGCGGTCGAATTCTCACCTGCTGCTCAGGAGGCTTGGGTTTGTTTCCTGGCCAATGCAGCCACAGCATCCCCTTGGGCTTCCCTGGTTACTCAGATGATAAAGAATCTGCCTGCAATGCAGGAGACCCAGGTTCAGTCCCTGGGCCAGAAAGATCCCCTGGATAAGGGAATTGCAGCCCACTCCAGTATTCTTGCCTGGAGAATTCCATGGACAGAGGAGCCTGGCGGACTGCAGTCAATGGGATAGCAAAGAGTCAGACATGACTGATTAGTGAACGTACATACCAACAAAGTAAGCCTAGGTACCCAGCTCACACAATTGGCTATATCTCACTGTATTGTAATAAGTTTACAATATTTTCACACAAATAATACATAAAAACAAACTATGAAAAAATAAAACTTTAAAAATTTTACAGTAAAGTATCTTGAAAAGTACAATAGTACAGTACAATAGCTGGTGTCCAAGGGCTAGCATGGAGTGAACAGGTGAGAAGAGGTGGCTGGAGGAGGGAGAGGAGCTGGGAGATGGTAGGGCTGCAGGATCATCAGCAATAGCAGGTGGAGGGCATGCTGCAGTTTCACTCATGCCTGACATTGACAGAACATGTGCTCAAATGTTTGAAAGTTTACAACTTGAATCTTAGCATGTAAGGGACTTACTATATATATATGTATACACACACATACATATATATATACATACAATAAGTATATATATGGGTATATTGAGCTATATGTGCATCATGCATATATATCCCAATTTATCCATACATATACATAGGGAGATTTTTCTAAGAGCCTAGGTGCAGATATTAGGAGCCTCTCCATTTGCTTTATAGCATCCTTGCCATCTCTGTTTCCTTCCTTCTTTTTCCCTACCCTAAAGCCTTCTTCATGTATTTTGAACACTCTGCTTTCCCATCTCTGCTAGGTCCTGACTTCATCCTGGCAGAGTGCTTGGTGCTCAGAACTATGGAGTCATCATTTCGCATATCACCTAGAAGGGTGACAATATGGAATTTAAAACTTTAAATTGTTCTCTCCTTTGTAGGACTGAGCTTGGAACTTGCAAGTTCTCAGCATGGAGCAGTTGTGAAACCAAAACGCATAAATAAATGTAAAGACAAAAACTTTCCTTTGCCAATATTGCTATATCTCATGGTATAAACTTCTAACAGAGGTAAGGAGTGAGGGATTATAGATCTTGCTTGAAGCACATTATTTTCTTTCTTTTATTCACTAGAAGCTAAATTTCAGAATAGTTAAATTGGGGGGGCCAAAATTGATAAGTGAGGGGAATATTTTGACTTTGGAGCTAATGAGTTTAATAGTTCAGGGATCACTTGCCATTCACTTTCTCTTGGCCTGTATTTCCTTCTTTTTTTTCATGTAAATTCATTTATGTTAATTGGAGGTTAATTACTTTACAATATTGTATTGGTTTTGCCACACATCAGCATGAATCCGCCACAGGTATACACGCGTTCCCCATCCTGAATCCCCCTCCATCCTCCCTCCCTGTACCATTCCTCTGAGTCATCCCAGTGCACCAGCCCCAAGCATAGGTCTTTAAAAGTTCTCTATGAATGAACCGATCTGACCCTTTTACTAGCAATGTCTCTGCAGGTCCTAGATGCTTAAGTTGTTGCTGAATGGATGTCAGGGGTAAGGAAAGACAGCTCTGTATGGGGTGAAGAGAACCATTTATGGGAGTCACAATCTATCTGTAACCTAGGGGAAGGGGGAGCCCGGAAGAGAAACAAGACCTATAAATTAGAATGTGGTTCCATCAGCTAGAGATAGATTCAGTTTTCCCAGCAGAGACCTTAGGTACTACCTTGTCATTCCCAGCACCATGCCAGCAAGACAGTGTGGTTAGGCCCTCTCTTGGAGAAGTCAACAGATCTTATTTCATGCAATGGGCTTTTGTATGAGACTTGAATTGTGTCCTTTTCTTCTTTGATCCTAGAAGACTTGGTGGCTGTCCCTACAGTAATGATCTTTTGACACCCACATTCTTTCACTCTCAGCTCTTCCTTCCTTCCCTTTACCTTCTGCTGCTGCTGCTGCTAAGTTGCTTCAGACGTGCCCGACTCTGTGTGACTCCACAGATGGCAGCCCACTAGGCTCCCCCGTCCCAGGGATTCTCCAGGCAAGAACACTGGAGTGGGTTGCCATTTCCTTCTCCAATGCAAGGAAGCCTATAGGAAGAGAATGGAGGGCAATTCTGAAAGAACATTAGTACCCTTAGATAAAATATTCTCAAGCCTCTGGGCAATTGTGCACCAACTGTGTTCTTTCCATTGGGAACGTGTCCTATTTTTTACAGTCACTTATGCTCTTGTTTTCCTCTTAAATTGTCTTTTAATAAAAGAAACTGCCATGCCAAGGATACAGAATGGGAGCACAACTTCCAGCTCAGATATTTGGACGACTAACAGCTGATGTAAGGGCAAAATTTATCAGCTACTAGGCTGCTTCAGGTTTCTAAAGGGAGGATACAAAACAAAGATACAAAGCCCACTGAGATGCCTGAGAACAGTCAGGAGACAGAGGAAGAGGGGGAACTGAGTTCTTGCAGGAAAAAATAAACTACATACTGAAGAACTCAAATGCAAAATGTGTTTTCAGCTGGTGATGTGGATGACATGTGGGCTGCTTTTGTATTCACAGCCTCTTATAACAGACACTATATTAACTTATATTTACAGTCTAATGTAAGTATGAGGACGTGATGTCATGCCCTCATCATGACAGTGGGTCAAAGGAAGAATTTCTAAAAGCCTGGAGGTTAAATTTCTTTACCTCATAAAACACTAACTCAGGGAAAAGAAAGAGGGAAGAAAATAGAATTAGTCAGGGAGAGCTGGAATACTGGGAGAAAGTTTGGGGGGCAATTTAAGAGAAAATATTAGAGGGTGGATAAACAGTAGCAGAATAACTTGCCCTAGATAGGAGCCCTGGTGGATGCAAAGAGGAGATAAATGAATGAAGAGAATCTTCAGGATGCTGGCCCAGAAGCACGCGGTGGAACTGTCCCTTTGGCGCTTCTTTAGGAGTGTTAAGACCATTGCTTTTCAGTCTTTTCATTATCATGTTAACATTGCTATTGTTATATGACACTGTAAAGACTGGCATGAAGGACTTGACTTTATTTGGCTATCTGTGTTTTTGTGCTCAGGTGCTCATCGTGTCTGACTCTGCAACCCTATGGACTGTAGTCCATCAGGCTCCTCTGTCCATGGGATTCTACAGGCAAAAATACTGGAGTGGGTTGCCACTTTCTACTCCAATTTGGCTATCTACACTTAAATAAATAACTTTAGGAGTAGTAGACAGCTCATGTGATATTCAAAACAAGAGATCTCTTTGATTTCATTACCACATACCTAGCTTTTAGGGGAAAAAAAATCAAACATATATCTAAAACTTTTTGTTTCTAAGTGTTCTTTGTATTCGTGTTAGTTGCTCAGTCGTGTCCAGCTCTTTGCTACCCCATGGACGGTAGCCCACCAGGCTCCTCTGTCCATGGGCTTCTCCTGGCAAGAATCCTGGAGTGGGTTGCCATGCCGTCCTCCAGGGGATCTTCCTGACCCAACGGATCAAACTCACATCTCTTGTGGCTCCTGCGTTGCAATGACCACACCTTGCTTCTTTTTCTTCCTCTTCTTCAGTATGTCATTGCAAAGCATGCTCAATGAATTGACCATCGTTTCCAAGTCATTGATTTCCAAAGAAAAACACAACTCTCTATCTAAGGATTTCAAAAATTTACATCATATAGTGACTTTTCATATTGTACAATTTTATCTTTAGTAATTCTTCAAAATCCACGAAGTCATCTCTTGAAAATAGACTCAGCATAGATGCTATAAGCTCTGTTATTAATACCAAACATTTCTTTGGCTTTTTTGAGGTTTGGCTCTTCCTATTGTATCATTAGCGTAGCCCTAGTTTATCTGCTAATTATTCTCTAGTGCTAGCACTTTAGGTTCTTCTAAAATTTTAAAAATTTTTCCTGGGAATTTCCTGGTGGTTCAGTGTTGAGACTCTGCTTCCACTGTAGGAAGTACAGGTTTCATTGCTAGTCAGACAACTAAGGTCTCACTTGTCATGCCACACCACCCAAGAAAATATTTCTTCCTGTTGCTGTTCTTTCTTTTTTCTTTTTCTCTCTCTTTTTTCCCCTGCAATCTTTACTTCTGATTTTACTTCTTTCTTTCCTTTCACCTCATCATCGTCATTCTATTCATCCTTGATAATGACATCCCTGCCTGCCTAGCTGTCCCCGTCAGGCTACTGCCAGCACCCACCATCCACATAAGGTCCCACACAAAGTGTGTCTGCACCCCAACAGGAGGTTCCAATGACCCCCTCCAACTCAGGATGCCAACTGCAAGCCCAGGTTGTTACCTATACTTTGATGGGCTAGCTATAAATCAGAGCTTCTCAAGATCCCCTTGTGGGGTACGATTAATTTGCTAGGGTGGCTCGCAGAACTCAGGAAACCTGTTGAATCACTAAATTATCAGTTTATTACAAAGTATTTTTATAGTGGCTTCATTACGTAGACACAATGGATTAAATCATTGGCCACTGGTGACTGAGCTCAATCTCTAGCCCCTCTCTCTTTCCAGAGGTTGGGGGCTGAGTGGGATGGGTGGAATGGGCCTGAAATTTCCCAACTTCTAATCACAAGGTTTGCTATACTGGTAACCAGGCCCCTCGCTTAGGTGCAATCCAAAAGTCAACCTATTAACATAACAAAAGATGCTTTTAACTCTCAGTGTTTGGGAAATGTTATGAGTTTTAGGAGCTCCCTGGGATTCCCTCATGCTCAATTGGTAAAGCATCTGCCTGCAATGCAGGAAACCTGGGTTTGATTCCTGGATAGGAAAGATCCCCTGGAGAATGAAATGGTGACTCACTCCAGTATTCTTGCCTGGAGAATTCCATGGACAGAGGATCCTGGCGGGGTATAGTCCATGGCGTCTCAAGAGTCAGATTAGGGACTAAATCCGACTTAGGGACTAAACTACCAGGAGCTCCCTGTCAGAAATGAGGATGAAGACAAAATACATATTTCTTATAAATCAACGTTACAAGCTGAGACTGAAGAGTCTTGGCCAGCCAGACCTGTTGGCAGTGATACCAAAGGCAGATTGAGTTCAGGATCATTCACACAGGCAAAGTAGCTGGTAGGAAAGCGAGCAGGAAGGATAAGGCTGGACCATGCAATGTATCTGGTGTCCCAGTGAAGCACACATTTGGCAGAGTTCTAAGAGACGTAAATCCCAAGAGAGAAAGAAGGAAGGTAGAGAAAAGGATAGTCAGGAGCAGAAGAGGGAGACTTGGGAAGCAGAACATTCTGAGTGCTGGGAAGGGAAGGCCTGTTGTTGAGGCAGAAACCCACCCCAGAGCCTGGGAAAGAATCAGAACTTTTCATAAAGGACACCCGGTGATAGGATGAATGAGGGAGTGATTCATTTGAATTCCAATCAACAGGTATTTATTGAGGTTTTTTTTCTTGATTGAAGATTGCACTTAAGACTTTTGTATAACAAAATGACTACTGTATAATCTGCATTCTTAATGAGATTATAAAGCAGAAGAACCAGAAACCACACAAGGATTGAGTCAGACATTGATCAGTTTTGAAACAAAGGTGACACAGATGACTAAGTACTAGATGATAACAAAGAAATGGGTTGCAATTTCCCTGTAGGTTCAGTGGTTAAGAATCCACCTTGCAATGCAGGGGATGCAGATTCGATCTCTGGTCGAGGAACTAAGATCCCACATGCTGCGGGCAACTAAGCTCATGTACCACAACGACTGAAGCCCAAGCAGCCAAATTAAAGAAAAAAGAAAGAAATATATTATTTCCTAGGAAAGCACAGACTCCTAGTTAACAGGTAAAGCTCAAATGACTATGCTTTCACAATAGCCATGGCTCTGGCAAAGACCATTTTGAAAGAAAGGTCAAGACTTAAGAATAAAAGGCAATATTCACTGAACATGGAAAATGATGCAACTCCTTCCTAAGAGCTGCTACCCTTGCCTGTTGCCTCTGTCACACACACACAGACACACACACAGACACACACACAGAGACACACACACAGACACACACAGACACACACATATACACACACAGATGGCCCTCTTAATCGCTGCCTCAGAGAGAGAGACAGAGATCAGGTCAAGGGCTCCAAGCTACGGAGGCACCGTTTATGCTGCTGTTGATGCCTGCGCCATGTGCCATGACCACCCTTCTGGGTTTAGAGCTGAATGTTCTATTTGACAATGGAAAGAGGGGCAAGGAGAGGAGTGATAATAGTCTGCTCTCCTACTTGGAAGATCTGTGGGTTCATGAAGCTAAGAGGGAATTAAAAAATGTAAATTAGACTGCAAAGTCATTTCTCTCAAGCTGTGAGGAAGGAAACTCTGGGCAAAGATGTTGAGAGAGTCTCCTCCACTGAAAAAGAAAGCTCCGGCCAATGCATCTTCAGAGTTAGACTGAAAGATAGAGGAAACCAGATGGGCCTGTGTTTAAAGTCTGTACAAGGAAGTCTAGGTTTCCAGGCAGCTGATGGGGGTGAGGTGTGGAAAATGAAGCAGGCAGAAAATGACTATAATCTTGATCCCCATTTAGAGGTGCTTAGATCAGTGATTAGTGGCTGTGTCCAAAACCTTTCTGATAAGGAAGAAGGGTATCCTTGGGACTTGGGTCTCTGAATATGTATGGCCCAGATTTCCTTGTGTGGCTGCTATCTAGCTGGATATTTATTCTTCTAGATTACACATTCTGACTCTGAGGAACAAAGGGCTGGCAAGAGCTGCCCTTTGGTGCTTAATAATTTGAAGGAATTTACATTTAATGCAGCCTTGTGCTACATTTCTCACACAGTCTCTCCCTCTTCTCCCTACTTGCCTTTCCCTCCCCCTAATTTCTTCTGATGGAAAGAAGGGACCACTCTCCCATTCTGGGAAAGGAGGTGGGCAGAAGGGGAGAAGGAGGAAATCATACAGACATCATCAGAGGGAGGAGATTTATTGATACTCCACTTAGAATTTATTCCCTCAGAATCCTATTTATTTTATTTATGTTTATAAATCATACATTACCAAGTACAATGAAATCTCCTAAAAACCCAGAAGGTTACTTGATGTTCTTCATGATTTGCTGGAGGAAATAGAGGGAGAAAATGAATAAGAAGTGAAGGTATGGGAGGGAGTGGGGATGGGCCTGGGTAACTCTGGAGAAAACATTTCCCCAGGAGCAGCACACATATGTCCAGTTTGCTCAGTGAAGGAGTGTGATTCAAATAATCTTCTCTGTCCTCCCGCCAGTGTTGCTCCCCACCCTCTCAGGAGAGGGGATTCATTGGCAGGTAATTAACCATCAGCAGTGCAGAAGGTACTTCACCAGGCACAAGTGTGAAAACACATTTACACCTCATGTAAATGGGTTAGAAGACTTTATTGTTTGACTCCTCCTGTGATACAGGAGGAGCCATGAAGTGACAAAGATAAAGTCATCCCTGGTGAGAGATTCTGCTTTTACAAGTGAGCCACCATAGTAACCGGTGGACCGCAGGGAGCTTAGGGTATAACTCAGTGGCTATGGCAGCCCATACAGGTGAAGACCCTACTCAAGTATATTAAGGGTTTTATTCTGCTCTTGTTAGTGTGGTTATTCAACAGTGCTGAAGATACACTTCGTCTTCACCATAAGGTACTGTTTCTGCCCTCAGAGTACTGATGTATGAGTACATGACTATAATATAGACTGGTTATAGCCACAGAAGAGGCATATCCAGGAGGCCATGGGAACCAGGAAGGGACCCTCCCAGACACTTCAGGAAGGAGGTAACATGACAGGTCCTGAGAATAAAGAGGGTTCTTTTGGTGGATGGAATTGGCAGATGCGACTGCCCCAAAGGCTCAGCGTAGTTTTTGTTCACACTGTGTGCTGTTCGGTAGGTAGAAGAGAATTGGTAGATGAGGTTACCTTAGTAGGACAGGTTTGTGGATGTATCACAAGAATAACTGGATTTTATTTAGTAAATGACAAGATTTTATAAGAATGAAAAAGGTGCTAATCTATGGATGGTGTGGGTAGAAAAAAAGAATGGAGGAAAGAAAAAATGACCCTCTATACTCAGTGGGATGAAAGGATGGAAATCTTGACAATGCTTGGTTAACCACGGGATGAGGCTTCCTCTCAGCTGAAGGAGGAGGAGGGGAATAAGCAACTATAATTTTCATACTCATGAAGATATTCTGATCAGTTATTGTTTTCTCTAACCAGAACCTTCTCCATAAAAGGAAAAGGCATCTGTGGAACTGGAGAGAGAGCCTTGAGGGTGTCCTGTTGTGGTATTTAATATCAGCTGCTATTAGAAAAGCAAACCTTTAAATTAAATTTTGTCTCCTCTGGCTCCAGATTAAACTCAACTCTAAATCCTCACTGTAGAAGAAGTGATTCAAGTCTGAGGGGCATTATTAGGTCTATTCCATCTCCTGGAAGTTATAGCTATAATTCCAGCAAGCCTTGGGGTTCCATTAAAAAGATAAGATTCCCAGTGTGTATCAGGGACATATCTGGGGGTCAATGGACAAAGATTTGGGCACTTTACTAAATGTTATCTGATGTTACACAATTTCAACATGAGCAATGAAGTTTTGGTTGGCATATTTTATCTGTTATTGAGAGAGGAGTGTTAAAAAACTTTATCATACGTGTGGGTTTGGATTCTTCTCCTTTAAGTCAGTTAGTTTTGCAAAGGAGATGTAGAATGGGCTTCCAGTGAAGTAGCTCATGGGAAAGGTTTAGTTGGTAGGGTTGAAAAATGTGAGCACACTAACCTTTTCCTTCTAGTTTTATGCTCTTATTTTAGATTTGATTCTGGAAAGTGCAAGGAAGTTTTTCATTTCAGATGATACTTCATCCCAATTTTTAATTTAATTATATATCCCCTTAGTCAAGCAAAGGCTAAGCTTGTAGTAAGTTCTTCATTGGCTTAACAACATTAGCCTACAGTTGTAATTAAAACCAATTAATTTGGTTGGGCAAAAGTTTTTCCATTATGTCTTATAGAAAAATCTAAATGAACTTTTGGCCAATCCAGTATTTAGCAAGATAAGTGAGGTTGGTGCTTATAACTGCCAAAAAAATTGTTGTAAATGAAAAGATAAAACTGAAGATTTCTGTTTTCCTAGTATACAAATGCTTTAAAATAATCTTTAAGAAAAAGCACACAGACACACCCTCATGGCTCAGTGGTAAAGAATCTGTAATACAGAAGACCCAGGTTCAGTCCCTGGGTCAGAAAGATCCTGTGGAGAAAGGAATGGCAACCCATTCCAGTGTTCTTGCCTGAAGAATTCCATGAACAGTGGAGTCTGGTGGGTGACTGTCCATGGAGTTGCAAAGAGTCGGACAAAACTGAGCAATTAACACTTTCACTTTCACACACACAAATTCATAAAATAAATTTATTAGTAATATGTATTTGACTTTTAAAATTCTTCTTCACTTAATTTTCTGCCTTCCTGGGGTCAAAACATCCTTAACCATCAAGGAAACCATTATTTTACTCCAAACACTGTTAAGGTTATCCTCCCATGCAGACTACTTGGTTGTCTTATCAGCTTGCTGAAGTTTTGTAAACTGGAGAGGCTCCTGGCCAGGAGTACTGGTTTCTTGTTTGTATATTGATGAACCATGTTGAGCCCTATATATAGTCACTAATCAATGACTATAAAAGGAGGTGGTCACATTGTTTGCAAGTCCTAGATTCACGTCAAAACTTGCCTATTTCTCAAGTCATTTTACAGATTCACTTATGCATTCATTCTCATAAATAAACATTTCCTGAATTCTTGTGAGTTAACAGCATATGCTAACCCAAGGTTCTCAGAGTGATTCCTGAACCTGCACATTAGAATCACTTGAGAATTTGTTAGAACAAAAATTCTTGGGCCTCACACCAGACCTACTGAATCAGAAACTTGGGGGGTGGGCCCAGAGATTTGTGTTTTAACAACTCCTCCAGGTGGCTCTGCTGTAGCTCCTATTTGGAACTTCTGTGTTAGACAATGGAGTTCAGACAGTGATGAATTGGATACATTCTACAGTTCTCATGTTTAAAGAGCTCAAGTTTATTTATAATTTTGAAAAATGTAAATTATACAAAATGAGAAATCTCAGGGTTCTCCAGATTAAATATCTTACTTGCTGATGGTCTCACTACTAGTGAGTAGTAGAGTTAAGACAGTCTTCTGAAGGCCCTGCCAGGGGTCTTTTAGGCAACATCATATTGGTTAGCAATCTTTTGTTCTCTTTTCAACTCTTAGTTCCTAATTTAAAAATTGTCTGTGCTTGGGTTGATGTAGACTTGTATTCAAAGAATTGACTCTAATAGTTAACCAGTTAATTGGTCAGTAAGTGCTTATCACTACTATGTACAGGGTTAAAAAAAAAAAAAGGCATATTGCCCTTTGGGTGGTCTAAGACTGGGTGCATGAGAAGAGAAGGAAATAGTTCCTGCCCTTGAAAACTTCACTAACACACACACTCCCCCACACACATTTTGAAAATATGGAAGAAGCAGTGTGTGGAATGACAGCAAGAAGGGTGAGGTAATATGTACAGATAAATTAACCATTGCTGGAGAATTTCAAATGCTAATGCCAGGGCTAGGAGGGCGGGAGTTTGTCACCCCCACTAACTCACTGGGCAATTTCTGCCTCATTTCGTTAGACAGAGGAGATTGTTACCAGAAAGCCAGAAAGGAAGCGCCATCTGGGACTGTGGGTCCTTCCAGACAGATGGCTGACTCTTGAGTCCTGTTTTATTTCTGGCTGCGGATCACACACCCTACAGCTATGCTGTAAAAATGGGATGTGACGGGACACGGGATGTTTTCAGAGTGTGTGTGTGTGTGTGTGTGTGTGTGTGTGTTTCTCATTTTTTCCCTGGAAACTTGTGGTAAAAATAAAACTTAACGACAGCCTTCCTGTTTTTATTGTTGTTATTTGAATGAAGCCCTTGGTTGGCAGAAGACTGATGGGTCCCCCAGAATCAGAGATGATGTGCAGAGATATGGCAGAAAGCCAGACTAACCTTGAGGAGGCTAGAGTATGTGTGTGTGTTGTCAGCCTCGGGATGGCTTAGAACTGTGACACACTTTAAAAGTAGAGAGTGGTCCCACCAGACTGGAATATTCGACTCGTAACAACTTTTTTTCCCACTTGCTTCCCGCATGGAGGTTGTCTCTGCCCCACCACTAACTCCCTTCATGTCAGACAGGGAGAGATGTGGACCTGAGGAAGGTAGTTGCAGTCTGTCTGCTTTTGGCCTACTCAGGGCCCTAGGTTTTAAAGTCTGGGATGTGAGGGGTTGGCTGGGAGGTTCTTAAAAATGAGGACTTCCTTACTGCTGTGAGGGCTAGGGCAATTACTCAAGCTACTTCTGGAGTATAGGGTATCTCCTTGTTCAATATCTATTTTCTGAGTGAATATTGATAACATACTAGATTGCAAGGTGTAAAGAAGTTAAAGATGATTCCGAAGCCAATAAAATGTACCAGAAAGAGCCCTGATCCTAAATTCTGACTCACTGGCCTTCTGAGCCTTGCTCCCAATTTCTAACTTACTGGCTTTGTGATTTTGGACAAGTGACTAAAATTGCCTAGTCCTCAATTCTTCACCTGTAAAAACATCCACTATAGCTGTTTCCTTCCTCCAGTTCTTTCCCAAGTTTTGTCTCTTTCTCAAACCCTTCACTGATTCTCAAAATTTGGAGGTGCCTGTCAACTACCTGGGAAGTGCATTAAGATACACATTCTTAGGCTCAGAAAATATAATGCAATAATCTGTGGTAGGAGCCAGGAATCAGCATTTTCAGCAGACTTTGGTATAATTATGAAACAGCTTATCACTGGGCCATACTGTGATAAACTCTGCTTTTACACTTTTCTAGATTTCTGCACCCAGGTTTAGTCAATACTTTTAACTCTTTCTCTGAACTCCTCTAGCATTTTATTTAAGTGTATAAATATTATTTATTATGAACTGACTGACATTACAAGAGGATCAAAAGAAAGCGTTAACATTTTCAGAACCATCTAATAACTTGTTTATTCAACAACTGTTATTGAACACTAATTATGTGTGTAGCTCAGCAGTAAAGAATCCATCTGCAATGCAGGAGCCACAGATTTGGGTTTGATCCTTGGATTGGAAAGAAACCCTGGAAGAGGGCACGGCAACCCACTCTAGTATTCTTCCCTGGAGAATTCCCATGGACAGAGGAGCCTGGTGGGCTACAGTCCATAGGGTCGCAAAGAGTTGAAGACTGAAGCAGCTTAGCATGCAAGTATGCATGTGCAGCCAATAAACAAAAGAGAATCATCATGGCATTTACATTCTAGTAGACTGAGAATATTTAAGAAACCCACTAAAATAATATATAAACAACGTAGTGTGTTTGAGAGTGATAAGAGATGCGGAGGAAACAGACAAACTGAAAACAAGAAGCGGAGCAGGATAAGAGAATCAGGAATGCTGGGGGGGGGCAGCCTGCTGTATCAGATAAGATTTGAATTTTAATTTTACCCCTTATAGGTTTTATTTCACCTTGAGAAAGTCTCTTAACTACTTCAATTAAAAGTTTCTCACCTGTGAATTGGGAACAAGAAATTCCAACCTACAGAGTCATGAGGTTTACAGGTAATACAACACCTGGCTTTATAACACAATTAAGAAACATATCTTTCTTATCCATCTCTTTCCTCTGCTTGTAAGTTATTTTAGGGCATATTCACCTTTGTATCCCAAGTTCTTAACTGTACTTGGCATATGGTGGGCACTCAGGAAATGCTGAGTAAATGGTTGAGGTGACCAGCCTTAGTACCAAATACTGAGGGAAGAATCCAGAAGTGTCCTCACTTTCCAGGGCTCTGAGACTCAGCGCATGGGCCTTTACAAGTGGGGCTCACTCTCCAAAAGTAGGTTAGATATTGGTGTAGTCATGATCATATTGTGATTTTGAATCATGTCCAGGGTCAGATCTAAATGAGAAAATTTCCTATTGATGTAAGAGAAACAGGTTCTACCCCTGGGTCAGGAAGATCTTCCAAAGTAGGAAGTTGTAACCCAGTCCGGCATTCTTGCTGAAAGAATCTCATGGACAGAGAAGCCTGGTGTGCTGCAGTCTCTGGGGTCACAGAATCAGATATGACTAAAGCAAGTTAGCAGCAGCAGGAAATTTTCCAGAAACGCCAGCTGGCCTGGACCCTTTCCCTTTATTTCCTAACAGAATGATACTTAAATATTAGGGCCTAGATGACCCTGGTCAGCTACCCTCTTGTCTATACTACACCAGACTGCTATTCAGTACACAGAGTAGGGCTGACAAGCCATTTTTCTGGCTGAAACCTGGGGTATTCCCTGGTGACTCAGATGGTAAAGAATTTGCTTGCAATGCAGGAGACCCAGGCTCAGTCCCTGGCTTGGGAAGATCCCCTGGAGAAGGAAATGGTAAGCCACCCCACTAAACACAGAGTAGGGCTGACAAGCCATTTTTCTGGCTGAAACCTGGGGTATTCCCTGGTGACTCAGATGGTAAAGAATTTGCTTGCAATGCAGGAGACCCAGGCTCAGTCCCTGGCTTGGGAAGATCCCCTGGAGAAGGAAATGGTAAGCCACCCCACTATTCTTGTCTGAAAATTCCATAGGCGGAGGAACCTGGAGGGCTGCAGTCACTGAGGTTGCAAAGAATAAGACATGACTGAGCAACTAACACTAAAACTTTCTTCTGAAATCTGAATTCTAAAGATGTCACCAGTTCTAACAGGTAGCATGCATAGAGTGTTTCCCTTGCAAAGAAAAAAAAAAGCTTTGCTATTAAATATAAATAATTGAAAATACCTCTTGATTTCAGAAATTCTAGAATGTAGGAAAAAATGCATAGCTCAGAATGGAGAGCCTTGAGTAACAGAAGGCATGGATTCTGAGTTCTTGGGTCCCTGTTATGCCAGAGGCAGTGGCAGTGGTGCCCAGTCCCCCTCCTCCTATTTTCTTCCTCTTCCTCAGTCAACACTACCGCACTGCCACTCCCTTAACCCTTCCCTTGTCAAAGCAGGACCTGAAATCTCTCTCTTTTTTTCCCTTTCAGTTGCATGCAATTGAGTCTTTTAAAAAAATTATTTATTTTAATTGGAGGCTAATTACTTTACAATATTGTAGTGGTTTTGCCATACACTGACATGAATCCACCATGGGTGTACATGTGCTCCCCATCCTGAACCCTGCTCCCACCTCCCTCCCCATCCCATCCCTGCCCTCAGCGTCATCCCAGTGCACCAGCCCTGAGCACCCTGTCTCATGCATCCAACCTGGACTGGCAATCTGTTTCACATATCATAATACACATGTTTCAATGCTATTCTCTCAAACCATCCCACTCTCACCTTCTTCCACAGAGTCCAAAAGACTGTTCTATACATCTGTGTCTCTTTTGCTGTCTTGCATATAGGGTTATCAGTACCATCTTTCTAAATTCCATATATGTACATATATGCATTAGTATACTGTTTTAATGTTTTTCTTTCTGGCTTTCTTCACTCTGCATAATAGGCTCCAGTTTCATCCACCACATTAGAACTGATTAAAATATATTCTTTATAATGGCTGAGTAATATTCCATTGTGTATATGTACTACAGCTTCTGATCCATTCACCTGCTGATGGACATCTAGGCTATTTCCATGTCCTGGCTACTATAAACAGTGCTGTGATGAATATTGTGGTACACGTGTCTTTCAATTCTGGTTTCCTTGATGTGTGTGCCCAACAGAGGGATTGCTGAGTGATATGGCAGTTCTATTTCCAGTTTTGTAAGGAATCTCCACATGTTCTCCATAGTAGCTGTACTAGTTGGCATTCCCACCAGCAGTGTAAGAGAGTTCCCTTTTCTCCACACCCTCTCTAGCATTTATTGTTTATAGACTTTTGGATGGCAGCCATTCTGACTGGTGTGAGATGGTACATCGTTGTGATTTTGATTTGCATTTCTTTGATAATGAGTGATGTTGAGCATTTCTTCATATGTTTGTTAGCCATCTGTATGTCTTCTTTGGAACCATAGTAGCTGTACTAGTTGGCATTCCCACCAGCAGTGTAAGAGAGTTCCCTTTTCTCCACACCCTCTCTAGCATTTATTGTTTATAGACTTTTGGATGGCAGCCATTCTGACTGGTGTGAGATGGTACATCGTTGTGATTTTGATTTGCATTTCTTTGATAATGAGTGATGTTGAGCATTTCTTCATATGTTTGTTAGCCATCTGTATGTCTTCTTTGGAGAAATGTCTGCGTAGTTCTTTGCTTTGTAGTTCTTTTTGATTGGGTCTTTTATTTTTCTGGAATTGAGCTGCAGGAGTTGCTTGTATATTTTTGAGATTAACTCTTTGTCAGTTGCTTCATTTGCTAATATTTTCTCCCATTCTGAAGGCTGTCTTTTCACCTTGCTTATAGTTTCCTTCGTTGTGCAAAAGGTTTTATGTTTAAATAGGTCCCATTTGTGTAGTTTTGCTCCCCCTGCCCCCCATTACTCTGGGAGGTGGGTCATAGAGGATCCTGCTGTGATTTATGTCAGAGAGTGTTTTGCCTATGTTTTCCTCTAGGAGTTTTATAGTTTCTTGTCTTACATTTAAATCTTTAACCCATTTTGAATTTGTTTTTGTGTATGATATTAGAAATTGTTCTAGTTTCATTCTTTTACAAGTGGTTGACCAGTTTTCCCAGCACCACTTGTTAAAGAGATTGTCTTTTCTCCATTGTATATTCTTGTCTCCTTTGTCAAAGATAAGGTGTCTGTAGGTGTGTGGAATTATCTCTGGGCTTTCCATTTTGTTCCATTGATCTATATTTCTGTCTTTGTGCCAGTACCATACTGTCTTGATAACTGTGGCTTTGTAGTACAGCCTGAAGTCAGGCAGGTTGATTCCTCCAGTTCCATTCTTCTTTCTCAATATTGCTTTGGCTATTCGAGGGTTTTTTGTTTTTGTTTTTTGTATTTCCATACAAATTGTGAAATTATTTGTTCTAGTTCTAAAAATACCATTGGTAGCTTTATGGGGATTGCATTGAATCTATACATTGCTTTGGGAAATATACTCATTTTCACTATATTGATTCTTCCAATCCATAAACATGGTATATTTCTCCATCTATTTGTGTCCTCTTTGATTTCTTTCACCAATGTTTTATAGTTTTTTAGTCTTTTATAGTTTTTATAGTCTTTTGTTTTCATAGTTTTATAGTTTTTATAGTCTTTTGTTTCTTTAGGTAGATATATTCCTAAGTATTTTATTTTTTCTTTGCAATGATGAGTGGAATTGTTTCCTTAATTTTTCTTTCTGTTTTCTCATTGTTAGTGTATAGAAATGCAAGGGATTTCTCTGTGTTAATTTTATATCCTGCAACTTTACTATATTCATTGATTAATTCTAGTAATTTTCTGGTGGATTCTTTATGGTTTTCTATGTAGAGGATCAGGTCATCTGCAAATAGTGAGAATTTTGCTTCTTCTTTTCCAACCTGGATTCTTTTTTTCTCAAAGAAAAGGAAATAAGGAATGCAAGAGAGGCTGGCATCTTTTTGATATTTTCAAAATGACTAAGAAATTCTCATAGTGATAGTTGTGTACAATTATTGAGCTCTTATGAGCCACATCCCATTCCACGAGCTCCACATGTATGAGTCTCCAATCCTGTGAGGTGGGCACAGTCATTCTACCTATTTTGCTGACGGGGAAGTTGAGGTATGGAAATGTTATATAACTAACAAATACAAATAAGAAGTAGGGCTGGGATACCCAGCTTTATCTGACTCAAAATTCCAGAGGTTATCCATTAAGTTATGCTGATGCTATGTAAAACCCCAACTTGATTTAAAGAGCAGTTTGAGTAAAATTAAGGAGATGATATGGAATAGGGCTGGTGCGGGTCTAGAATGGCTTTATCTGCAGTAAATTACCCCTGTGACATTACAGAAATGTAGAAGAAGCAAGGTGTACAATTAATTCTACCTATTTTGCTGACGGGGAAGTTGAGGTATGGAAATGTTATATAACTAACAAATACAAATAAGAAGTAGGGCTGGGATACCCAGCTTTATCTGACTCAAAATTCCAGAGGTTATCCATTAAGTTATGCTGATGCTATGTAAAACCCCAACTTGATTTAAAGAGCAGTTTGAGTAAAATTAAGGAGATGATATGGAATAGGGCTGCTGGGGGTCTAGAATGGCTTTATCTGCAGTAAATTACCCCTGTGACATTACAGAAATGTAGAAGAAGCAAGGTGTACAATTTTGACACAGTTGGTATCTTGGGATTTCCTCATTCAAGGTCACTGAGTTGGCATCTGCTCCCCAGGTGTTACCGTTGAGATGTGGTCAGTGGTCCTAATAGGCTAAGCCAGATTTGGCATCAAGACCACATGATTTCTGTGTTCTTTGATGAAGGTTCACCTACGCATAAGGCAAGCTGGAGGGAATCAGAAAACTCAGTCAGGAAAAGATCAAGGCTTGCATTATGGAGGAAAGAAATGTCAGTCACTCTGATAGGGAAATAGATTTTTGTGTTTCATTGCACCAGCATGCCCACATGCACTCAAAGCGTGCCACATTTCAAAGCAGGCTTCAATGCCCTGGTGTTCACTTGGAGGGTGAGAGATGTGAAGCCTCTCAAAGGCTGCAGGTACAGTGCTCTGTACTTCATACAGGACACAGCCAACAGCCCTCTCCCACCGCCTTTTTCCATCTCCCTCCCACCCGCCAGCCTGCGTTTACTGGTGGTACTGAGGAGGTATATGTGAGTGTGATGTGTGCACATTTAAATCCAAACTTAAAAGGAAGGGGGAAAAAAAAAGTGACAGCTTTGGACCAAAGCAGCAAGTATTCATAATGAATGGAGGAGTCATCATGAAAGAGCTGGGGTACTTTAAGTAAAACAAACTTCCCCGAGGATGACAGCTCTGCGGATGCTGTTGAAGACAGCAGCTTAAAAGGCCCTTCATTTCAGAGCCAGAAAGAAGTGAAGTAAGGATTTGATATACAACACAGGCTTTTTTCTCTTTTTTCCCCTTTCCCTTCTTCTTCTTCCTCTGAATCCCATCTTGGCTGAGCCATGGCAAAACTAAATTAGAAAAACCTGCAGAGCATTGAGAGTCCAAATGAAGCACACAGCCAATTTATCACAACAGAGCCCAGTTATCTAATAAGCCCCGTATGTAATAAATGTGCTAAGTGCCCACCTTTAACTTCGGCACACACAGCAGTGGTCACTGGTGGGTGATGGCAGAGTCCCTGACAAGGGGATGATGTCAGACTCAGCCTGGAGCTCTCAGTATCTGGCTTACATCACTGGCTCTTAAGGGTGCTGAGCTTAGGTGGAAAATGTGGAGGTCTCTGAAGGTAAGGCGCACCATTGCTGAAGATTTCCAATCAGAGCAGATACCCGTTTACAGACATTTTTGTAGGCTGAGCCATCAGCATGAAAGCAGAGGTAGGGAAACTGGGAGGGGAACAGTTTCCTTTCCACTTTGAAAAATGAGTGTTTTGTGGAAGAAGAGCCTTCAGGGGCATAGAGTGCTACCTAATCAGAGGTTCTTACAGATTGTGTGTCTAGTAGTAATAGACTATTTTTGTGTTTGGCCAATTAGTAAAAAGAAAAGATGCGATTTGATAATGCTAAAGGGAGTGGAGGGGTAAGTAGGACATGGTACTCAGTTTATTGCTAGGTAACCTTGTGACAACAGCATTACACACTGGAAACATCAAAGACTTGGGAGTCTAAATAAGAGAATCATGTTGTAGGTTACTCTTTTTGTTTATAAGGACAATGGGCCTTATAAGCGTGTCTCTGGAGTTCTCTTCATAATTACATAATCTTGGCAGAGCTCAGCGATGTATTCCCAGATACTCAGATGGCAGTGTGTTTGAAACATAAAGAGTAGTTTCTATAGAATAGTGGTTCTCAGTTACAACAGTATAGTAGAATCACCTGGACAGCTTTAAAAATTATTGATGTGTGTGCATGCTAAGCCACTTCAGTTGTGTCTGAATCTGCGACCCACTGGACTGCAGCCTGCTAGGCTCCTCTGTCCACGGGATTCTCTAGGTAAGAAAACTAGAGTGGGTTGCCATGCCCTCCTCTAGGGGGTCTTCCTAATCCAGGGATTGTACCTGTGTTGCTTAGGTCTCCTGCATTGACATGTGGGTTCCAATCCTAAATGTAGATTTATTTTAAAGATATTGGTTTAACCATTTTGGAGCAAGGTCAGGATATTGAAATACTCCAGAAAGTGTTCCAATATTTAGCTGAGCTTGAAAACCACTGTGGCAGGGTGAAAAATAGGTCACAGTCCACAAAACCAGGAAGTACTGGAAATCCCCAAACTTTTGAAATTAACCTGAGAAGTAGAAATTAGGCTAAAAAACATTGCAAATTTTGTAAGTAAAAAATGATAGAATGTTGGCAATTTCATATGGTTCACACCAATAGGTTAAGGTTGTAGAGGTCTTCAGTCTTACGGGATCCTGTAGAATTGGCATGTTGTTCCCAGTTGATAATTGTTTTTCTTTTTTCCTATATTTTGTTTTATCTAGTATACAATTTATAATCTGCCTATATGCTATATGAACTTGAGATAGCTACAATAAAAACACACATGCATACACGTGTGTGTGTATAGGGTAGCTAAAATAAATATTAGAAAGTGGTCAGAAAAAGGAAATTGTTATTGAAATTGTTATTGAAAAAGGAAATTGTTATTAAAATTAATTATTAGGGATAATATATTAATATAACTGAACAGTGTAATTTTGAAATACTGGAAATACAAGGGGAAAGTGGAATTTAATCCAGTCTCTTTAAAGACAATGTATATTCATTTTTAGGAACAGCACCAAATTCTGGATAGTCTGCTGTGTAGACTCTAATAACAAGAACCTTGAGTGCAAAGTAGATAAATGTTGTTTTTGTTGAAAATGCAGTGATGATTTCAAGGCTATTATATTGAGTCACAGTTCAATGAAATAATTTTTATGCCAAATAACCTCCCAGAATGGAATAAGGTCCTGCAATTCATTAAAAAACAGTGGCAGACATAGCGCCCTGGGAAATGGGCACACCTTAAGCTGCTAGATTTCAAATCAGCATGCTCTCTTCTTCCTGCCTGAAATGAAAATAAATCACTTCCTTCCTGTATGAAAATAAATCACTGCTAATATTTCATCATAAGTAGTTTTTGCATCTCCATTTTTCTTTTTTAAGGGTAAGAATGGGTTTGTGATTATTTTTGCTATGCTTTATTATTGGCTTCCCTGGTAGCTCAGAAGTAAAGAATTTGCCCATAAAGCTATAGTCCTGGGTTCAGTTCCTGGGTCGAGAAAATCCCCTGGAGAAGGGAACGGCAACTCTCTCCAGTATTCTTGCCTAGAGAATCCCTTGAACAGAGGAACTTGGTTGGCTACATCCATGGGATTGCAAAGAGTCGGACATGACTGAGCAACTAACACTTTGACTTTTGACTTCTTTATTACCAGTTTTGCATATTTGTGACACTGATTGCTGGAGTTTGGACACAGTTTGAGCCATGGAAAACCTTGCTTTACCCCCAAATCAATTTAAATCTGTTGAAGATCACTTATTCATTCATCAAACTTCCTTGACAAAGAAAACAATATTACATTCCTGTGCTATGTAACTGTGTGCTAAGTTGCCTCAGTCATGTCTGACTCTGTGCAACCCTATGAACTGTAGCCTGCCAGCCTCTGTCCATGTTATTCTCCAGGCAAGAATATTGGAGTGGGTTTTCATCTCCAGGGGATCTTCCCAACCCAAGGATCAAGCCTGCATCTCATGGATTGGCAAGTTTTGTTTTTTTTTTTTTAACCACTAACAGCACCTGGGAAGTCCCACTTATGTGCCCATCACTGTGCTAATCACTGGAATTTCAGCCCTTGCCAGACCACTGAAATGTAGACAGTTGCCTGTCAAGGCACTATAGTAAATGTAATGAAAATGTGGAGAAGACACAGACCAGGCAGAAGGAGAGAAATCAACTCCCCAAATCAAACTCAGCCTTTGTAGCCTCCATGGTACCAGACCTAAGTTTGCAAAAATGCGTGGAGTTTTCAGATGGACAGTAGAGAAAGGCACTGAGTGAACATATGCCTAGTGGCTTTGTGGAATAACAGGCAGCTCCCTGCCACAGCCAGGGTGAGTAGAAGAGAGGAGGCTCAGAGAGCCAAGGGCCAGGAAAACACAGAAAACGTTGTGTTCTAGTAAAATTTTGCATATAATCTTTATTCATTCCACAGATATTTGAGTTCTGAGTATGTGCCAAACTTGGGGATGGGGATAGCTCTATGTCTATTTGTATAAGTTTAAACATTTCCAGTGTTGTCATTTCGTTCTACTCTGAGCTGAGTGTAACCCAATTCCATCTTTCTGGGTGTTTCAAGCAAAGCCAACATGCAAGAGGCAGCTATCTACTCTCAAAAATCCTCCACACCCTACCCCTAGTTCCTATAGAGAAAGGAGAGACAGCATTGATTGTTTTTCATTTAAGTACTCCTTCTGAGTTCTTGTTTTGTTTCTGGAGGCTCCCTCAAGACATGGGCTAATTTCTATGGTGTGTTTGGGTCAGTTGATGGTGGTGGTAGTAGTTTAGTTTCTAAGTCATGTCTGACTCTTGTGACCCTGTGGACTGTAGCATGAACTTTTCAGGAAATACTACTGGAGTGGATTATTATTTCATTTTCCAAGGGATTTTCCTGACCTAGGGATTGAACCCGTGGCTCCTGCATTGCATCTGTATTCTTTGGCACCGAGCCATCAGGGAAATCCATTTGGTTCAGTTATATCCTGACAAATCTATAATTTTTTGAAATGGAAAAGACCATTGTTTGTCACTCAGGTCAGGCAGAGTGATGAGAAAAAGCAAAGAGGGAAGGGGCTAGATGGGTTTCTCATTGCATTTACACTGGAGAAACTAAAAATAGATGTGAAGCAAGTCTTGGAGTAGTAACCACTGGTACTATGTCAGTCCTCCTGAAATGGCTGAATTCCAGTTATCACCTCCCTGGGACTCTGTCTGAAATCCAATGTGAGTGATAGTGCAGTACAGTGAATATTCCTTCCATCTCACAGGATCTGGTTCCTATTGTCTGCTGCCTATGCTTCTCTCTCCGCAGCACGCTGAGTAGATGGCATTGTAATCATGGTCATAAGGATTATTAATGATAGCAGCTATGACAATGAGCTGAAGCCTGGTCTCTGGCTTTGATGTCAACAAGAGAAAAGGGAGGTTTTCATTTATTTCAAATGGAAACAGATGCATATGGCAGAACTGGCAATAGAACAGTAGAGATGTGGTTTTCGTTTTGGGGGTTCCCTCGTCCCCAACAAATTTCTCTACTAGACAATCTTTTCCTCAGTAAACCTCTCCACGTGATGAATAGCAGGGCTATTCTCTTCCAGCATCTGTTCATCTCTTCTCATCTTCCAAGCTCTTCCTGCTTCCTGAGAATGGTTTCATGAACAAGAGAACCCAAAAAGAAAGCATCCCCTTCAGCTTGAAATCCTGTCCCCAAAAGAGTGTCACTGTCATTGTCTAAGGTGGGGGTCATTATAGAAGTGGAGAAAAATCTGGTCACTTACTAGTATCTCTGCCTTATGCCTGAAACTTCCAGCAAGGGGGTCACTTTGCTCAATTCAGTTCAGTCTTATTCAGTTCAAAATGATACTGAGGCTCTGTTTCAGGCATATATAAAATACTGTTAGATGGACTACTCCATGTCCAGCTAGGATTGTACTCATTTTAAATACTCCATGTCATTTACTTTTTGCCCTGCTTGAATCAGGATACACTCAGTGTAACCATTGACTTTAAGAAGACTATAAGATGGAGGGACTGTGCATAAGGTGGTCTGTGTTCTTTCGGGCGAGGAGCATAAATAAGGATGCTGCCACCCTCAGGCTCATGTGGCTTCTCTCGTTCATGCCTCATGCTCCTCCTCTCCCAGTCCTGTTGGGCTTATTCTTCACCACCTCCACTGTCCACCTCCATTGACCTCTCTGACCTTTCACAGAGCTGCTTCCCAGTGCTTGGGTCTTGCCTCCTTCCTGTTGTTGTCCAGTAGTTAAGACAAGTCTGATTCTTTGTGATCCCATGGGCTGTAGCACACCAGGCTTCCCTATCCTCCACTATCTCCCAGACTTTTCTCAAGCTCATGCCCACTGAGTCAGTGATGCTATCGAACCATCTCATCTTCTGCCACTCTCTCCTTTTGCCTTCAGTCTTTCCCAGCATCAGTGTCTTTCCAATGAGTTGGCTCTTCCTGCTTTCCTAAGCTCCCCTCATTCCAGCCCCCACCCTCACAGTCACAGTTGTTCCTTCCTCCCTATGCCTGTCCTCCTTTGGCTTCTTAGGTTCTGGAATGTGTTCTTAGATTAGAATGTGGATGGACAGATGTGAGCATTTTAGCCTACAGCACTAATCCTGCCCCCTCCTCTTCTACCCTCATGTCCCCTTCCTGATTCTTTTTGGGAAGGACAAACTTTCTCCAAAGAGAAGCAGCTATATCCTTCCTTTTTTGGCCTCTCTCTAATGCAGTTCTTATTACAATGGCTATATTTTTGTTTTCTTAGGTCTGATTTCTGAATTCCTGAACTAAACTATATTTGCATGGTCTCTATAGAGGTCCCACATTCTAGGCTCTGGAGTAGTGGTTCCTGGTTGAATCCTTTGTGAGCAAAGTATTTTTTTCTTTGGGCTTTTATTTCTTCTTTAAGAAGAAGTGTCCATTGCATAGTGTTCTTGTGAGGGTTAAGTGAGATAATACATATAAAGCTGTCAAGCTTCTTACTAATGCTGGGCATAAATGAACATATATAGTAATTATTATTAACTACCTGTAGAGGGAGAGATTGTTAGGCCAAGAGGGAAACTGGGATCTTGTGTCTCTCCTTGCTCCAGATCTTAGTCCTTTGTGTCTGTGACTAACAGCATAAAACCTGGGGTGGTAAATACAGTGTTGGGCTCCTGCAGCATTAGAAATTTTTTTCTGTAGGTTTATGGCACAACCAGGGTTCATTGGGGAGGGATTAGAACTCTATTGTTGCTTTACTGTTTGTTCAGTTCAGTTCAGTTCAGTTCAGTTCAGTTCAGTTCAGTTCAGTCCAGTCGCTCAGTTGTGCCCGACTCTTTGTGACCCCATGAATCGCAGCACACCAGGCCTCCTTGTCCATCACCAACTCCTGGAGTTCACTCAGACTCACATCCATCGAGTCAGTGATGCCATCCAGCCATCTCATCCTTTGTCATCCCCTTCTCCTCCTGCCCCCAATCCCTCCCAGCATCAGAGTCTTTTCCAATGAGTCAGCTCTTCACATGAAGTGGCCAAAGTACTGGAGTTTCAGCTTTAGCATCATTCCTTCCAAAGAAATCCCAGGACTTATCTCCTTCAGAATGGATTGGTTGGATCTCCTTGCAGTCCAAGGGACTCTCAAGAGTCTTCTCCAACACCACAGTTCAAAAGCATCAATTTTTTGGCACTTAGCCTTCTTCACAGTCCAACTCTCACATCCATACATGACCACAGGAAAAACCATAGCCTTGACTAGACAGACCTTAGTTGGCAAAGTAATGTCTCTGCTTTTGAATATGCTGTCTAGGTTGGTCATAACTTTTCTTCCACTGTTTGTTACTTCCATGTAAATTTTTGCAGGGTAAAAAACACTTGGCAATTATACATGACTGGCTTAAGAGAACAATTTTCCTCCTAAAAAATAATACCTTGACCTTGAAGAAAGAAGTGATACAGTCTCCACTTTCAGAAATAGCGGGCAATTTTATTGGCAGAAGCAGTAATAAAATATTAAAGTCCAGGTGGACAGAGGAATAGAAGATCCAAACACTGTTTAAAATATTATTTAAACTTAATGTTGTATTTATACATTTAATTCATTTCTATTAGCTACCAAGATATTTAACATATAATAATTAGAATCTCAAGATGGGAATCAAAATGGCCACAGTTTTAATTAAATCATCTCATAGGGAATTAGGCTGCATAATGAGAGGCAGCCTGGTGTAGTGACGAGAGTCAGTGGGCTGACAGGTCATCTCATCTCCAGTCTAACACCAAGGACTCAGTTTGGTGGCTGACCTCACTCCACCCCATCCCCTGTTGTTTTTTTTTTTGTTTGTTTGTTTTTGCGGGGTGGGGAGGGAGGATGTGGACCATTTTAAACTTCTTTATTGTATTTGTTACAATATTGCTTCTGTTTTATGTTTTGGGTTTTTTTTGGCCCCAAGTCATGTGGGATCTTGGGTCCCTGACCAGGGACCCAGCCCACACCCCCTGCATTGGAGGGTGGAGTTTTAACCACTGTACTGTCAGGGAAATCCTATCCCCCACTTTTTTAAATGAAATAGAATTATTTTGTTCTTTCCTCTAAAGGAAATCTCACATAGACTCCTAATACATAAAATAAAGTAAAATTAACCTCTCCTACTCCTTCTTCACTGTACTAGTCAAGCTGCTTCATAGGCTCCCCCAACTACAGCCCTGAGGTACCGTAGAATAAGAACTGTATGGAGCATTCTGTGAAAACTTGCCTAGGGGATCTTGATATTTCCTTCCCTCTATAAAATACTGGATTCTGATTCTAATATGTCCCTATCCTATATTTCACAATCCCTTGCCCCTTTTGTATTTTATTCAAGGATTTAAAAAAAATCCATGGAGATAGATCTAGTAAGCAGAAAAAAAGAGAATGAGGAGGAATCTTTTGCCACCTAAGTTGAGAGTCTCACACATCCCTGTGCCTCCCTTCTCATCTCCTTTCTAGTTGGAATTTGGGACTCCAGACTTCCTTGGGGCTACTATGCCTTGTGATGTGTTTGCCGTGTTGTTTCTCACTCACTAAGTTGTGTCTTACTCTTTGTGACCCCATAGACTGAAAGCACACCAAGCTTCCCTGTCCTTCACCATCTCCCAGAGCTTGCTCAAACTCATGTCCATTGAGTCAGTGATGCCATCCAACCATCTTGTCCTCTGTTGTCCCCTTCTCCTACCCTCAATCTTTTCCAGTATCAGGGTCTTTTCCAGTGGGTCAGCTGTTCATATCAGGTGGCCAAACTTTTGGAGCCTTAGCTTCAGCATCAGTTCTTTCAATGAATGTTCAAGGTTGATTTCCTTTAGGATTGACTGGTTTGATCTCCTTTTGTCCAAAGGACTCTCAAGAGTCTTCTCCAACACCACAGTTTGAAAGCATCAATTTTTCAGCGCTCAGCATTCTTTATGGTCCAATTCTCACATCTGTACATGACTACTGAAAAAACCATAGCTTAGACTAGGCTTAACTTTGTCCATGCTGATAAAACTCTTCTTTCTTTATTGTCTTACTCAGTTTATGCTTCCTAACTAGGGATTTCCAATTCTCAGTGAACAGGTTTTGGGAAACTCATATCCTGGTTCCAATGGGCAATTGGCCAAGCTTACAAGGCCAGAGGAATATGAGAATGTCTTTATTACTGTCTTGAATGCTGAGCCTGGCCATCAACTAATGTTAGTGCATTATATGCTGAAGAATAATCAGTTATGAGATAGTGAATAAATGAGACATTATAAGAAAAGGATTTGGTATGCTGCTTTGTCTCAATAATACCCCCTTTCTCCCTCTTCCAAATTTCTCTTTACTTTGGGCTGATCTGAGGGAACTATAGCCATAGATAAGGCCTACAGGATGGCAGTCAGGTTGCTAAGCAGCTCTAGTCTCTTTTAAGACTATATTCAGGCATTGGCTAGATATGTATTATATCTTTGTAAATCCTTAAAAACAAGGTGAAATGTATCCATCATGAGCATCCATACAAACAATACTTGCCAAACAGTTAAATATACTTAATTCCTTTCTTAATCGTCACTTTCTCCATAGTTAGTATCATATCTGCTATTTCCTTAAAGCCATTTTTAAGAGGATAATTCCTTCTTTATTTCATATAAAAGAGGGAACATTCTTATCATCAAATAATAGAATTGTTTCAAAATTGTATCCCATTATAAACTCTTATTTCAATTGCCTTTAAGAATCTGCAAATTCGTGCCTTGGGACTGCTTAACTACTGTGCTCAATTGCCCAAATGTGGATTTGGTAGAGGAAGAGATGGGGCGTTGGGATGCATATAAGAAAATATCTTCATGACTATGTTCAACCTCATTTAAATATTAAGAATATTGATAGTAAAGTATGTCTGATTTTAAAATACCTAATTGGAGTGTGGACTGGACTTTACGCAGAAAAAAAAAAGTGGAAGTGACAATGTACATTTTCCTAAATGGCACTGTGATTTCCTCCTTTCTTTCTTAGAGAGCTTGAATTGGGGGAAGCCAGCTGCTATGTCATAAAGACACTCAGTAATCCTTAGAGAGGTACATAGGGTGAGGGACTGAGATCTTCAGCCAACAATCATGGGAGTCAGTCATCTAAGAAGTGGATCCTCCAACCTCAGTCAACTCTTCTGATGACTTTACCCTGCTGACATTCTAACTGCCACATGAGCTATTCTGAACCAGAACCATCCAGTTAAGACACTCAAAATTCCTGACTCAGAGAAACTGTGAGATAATAAATGCTTACTGAAATAAGCCACTAGGTTTGCGATAATATGCTGTGCAGTAATATGACTGCTATGCAGTCATAGATATCTGATAAAACTAACAGCCATAGATACTTGCCATAGATACCTGGATAAAACTAAGATGTTATGTTAATAAATTAGTGGTTAATATTTGTTGTTCAGTCTCTCAGTTATGTCAGAGTCTTTGCAGCCCCACAGACTATAGCACATCAGGCTTCCCTTTCCTTCACTACCTGCCAGAGTTTGCTCAAACTCATGTCCACTGAGTCAATGATGTCATCCAACCATCTCAGCCTCTGTCACTCCCTTCTCCTTAAATTGTTCCCAGTGTCAGAATCTTTTCCAGTGAGTTGGCTCTTTGCATCAGGTGGCCAATGTATTGGAGCTTCAGCTTGAACATCAATCCTTCCAATGAATATTCAGGGCTGACGTTCTTTAAAATTGACTGGCTTGATCTCCTTGCTGTCCAAGGGGCCATCAAGAGTCTTATCCAGCACCACAATTCAAAAGCATCAGTTCTTTGGTGCTCAGATTTCTTTATGATCCAATTCTCACATCTGTACCCAACTACTGGAAAAATCAGCTTTGACTATACAGACCTTTGTCAGCAAAAGGATGTCTCTGCTTTTTAATACATTGTCTAAGTTTGTCATAGCTTTTCTTCCAAGGAGCAAGGGTCTTTTAATTATTGGATGCAGTCACCATTCACAGTGACTCTGGAGCCCAAGAAAATGAAGTCTGTCAGTGTTTTCATTTTTACCCATCTATTTGACATGAAATGATAGGACCGGATGCCACGATCTTAGGATCTTAGTGTTTTGAATGTTGAGTTTTAAGTCAGCTTTTCCACTCTATTCTTTCACCCTCATCAGGAGATTCTCCAGTTACTCTTCACTTTCTGTCATTAGGGTGGTGTCATCTGCCTATCTGAGGTTATTGATATTTCTCCAGGAAATCTTGATTTCAGTTTGTGCTTAACCCAACCCAGATTTCTCATGATCTACTCTGTATATAAGTTAAATAAGCAGAGTGACAATATATAGCCTTGATGTACTCCTTTCTCAATTTTGAATCAGTCCATTGTCCCATGTCCAGTTCTAACTGTTGCTCTTTGATATTTAAACAGGTTTCTCAGGAGGCAGATAAGGTGATCTGGTATTTCCATCTCTTTAAGAAGTATCCATAGTTTGCTGTGATCCACACAGTCAAAGCTTTAGCATAGTCAATGAAGCAGAAGTAGATGCTTTTCTAGAATTCTTTTGCTTTTTCTATGATCCAATGGTTGTTGGCAATTTCCTCGGCCTTTTCTAAATCCAGCTTGTACTTCACATACTGTGAACCTAGCTTGAAGTCTAGCTTGAAGGATTTTAACCATTACCTTGCTAGGATGTGAAATGAGTGCAGTTGTGCAGTAGTTTGAACATTCATTGGCATTGCCCTTCTTTGAGATTGTCATGAAAACTGACCTTTCCTAGTCCTGTGGTATCTGCTGAGTTTTCCAAATTTGCTATCACATTGAGTGCTTCACTTTAACAGCATCGTCTTTTAGGATTTGAAATAGCTCAGCTGGAATTCCATCACCTCCCCTAGCTTTGTCCATAGTAATGTTTCTTAAGACCCATTTAACTTCATACTCCAGGATGTCTACTCTAAGTTGAGAGATCACACCATCGTAGTTATCTGGGTCATGAAGATATTTTTTTTGTATAGTTTTTCTGTGTATTCTTGCCACTTCTTAATATCTTCTACTTCTGTTAGGTCCATAATATTTCTATTTTTTATTGTGTCCATCTTTGCATGAAATGTTCCCTTGGTGTCTCTAATTTTCTTTCTCTAGCCTTTCCTGTTCTATTGTTTTCCTCTATTTCTTTGCATTGTTCACTTAAGAAGACTTTATTTCCTCTCCTTGCAGTTCTTTGAAACTCTGCATTCAGATGAAACTCTGCATTCTTTTCTCTTCTCTTTTGTCTTTTGCTTCTCTTTCCTTGGATACTTGTAATTCCTCCTCAGACAATCATTTTGCCTTGTTTCATTTCTTTTTCTTGGGAATGGTTTTGGTGACTGCCTCCTGTACAGTATTACAAATCTCTGTCCATAGCTCTTCAGTCACTCTGTCTATCAGATCTCATACCTTTAATCTATTTATCACTTACACTGTATAGCCTTAAGAGATTTGATTTAGGTCATATCTGAGTGATGTAGTGGTTTTCCCTACTTTCTTCAATTTAAGTTTAAATTTTGCAATAAGGATGTCATGATATGAGCCACAGATCATCCTGTTCTTGTTTTTGCTGACTGTATAGAGCTTCTCTATTTTTGGCTGCAAAGAAAATAATTAATCTTATTTCAGTATTGACTATCTTGTGATGTCCACGTGTAGAGTCATCTCTTGTGGAGGAAGGTGGTTGCTATGACCAGTGTGCTCTCTTGGCAAAATTTTGCTAGCCTTTACTCTGGTTCATTTTGTACTCCAAGGCCCAACTCTCTTGTTACTCCAGGTATCTCTTGAATTCCTACTTTTGCATTCCGGTCTCCTATGATGAAAATGACATCTTTTGGGGGAGTTAGTTCTAGGAAGTCTTGTAGGTCTTAATAGAACTATTCAACTTCATTTTCTTCAGCATTAGTAGTTGGGACATAGACTTGGATTACTGTGACGTTGAATGGTTTGCCTTGGAAATGAACCAAGATCATTCTATTGTTTCTGAAATTGCACCCAGTACTGAATTTTGAATTCTTTTGTTGACTGTGAGGGCTATTCCATTCTTTCTTAGGGATTCTTGCTAACAGAAGTAGATATATTGGTCATCTGAATTAAATTTGCCCATTGCCATCCATTTTAGTTCACTGACTCCTGAAATGCAGATGTTAATATTTCTTGGATGCCTATTATGCATCACTTGCTCTGCTAATGGGCTTTCCAGGTGGTACTAGCATTAAAAAATCCACCTGCTAATGCAGGAGATGGAGGTTCCATCCTTGGGTCTGGAAGATCCCTTGGAGGAGGAAACGGCAACCAACTCCAGTATTCTTGCCTGGAAGATTCCATGAACAGAGGAGCCTGATGGGCTACAGTCCATGGGGTCACAAAGAATCGTACAGGACTCAGCACACATGCACAAGATAATCTTATAATGGAAGCAGCTCACTAGTTCACGTTGTATATACCTGCCCAAGTGCTATTCCATGATTAAAAAAAAAAAAAAAAAGATTATTTGTCTGAGGTGCCAGGAAACCAGACATGGTAAGTGGAGAGTGGACTGAATTTCAGCTCCCACGTACTCCATGATAGACTGTAGTATAGGGTATAACCCAAACACATATGTTGGCTCTTGGGTGAGGCTGGTCTAATCACTGATCTGCAAAAGTTCCAAAGGAAGGCAGGTAGTGACAGCAGACTGCAACCTTAATGTTTTAATGGTTTCACTTTTTCTACTGGTTCAAGGCTTCAGCTCTCTCCCTCCGCTTCTGGTGACCAGGATATTTTAGGTAATTTTTCCAGTTTTGCTGTCTCCTGGCCTTCATATTTTTTGTTGGCTTCCATTCAGCCTGTCCTTTTGGGTTATCTTCTTATTGTCTATTTCACTGGTATTGAACACATCTCTGGATATTTATGTATTTATTTTCAGTTTTATTGTACAAGTAATTGGTAGCAATCATAGAAAAATCAGGAAATACATACCATGGACACAAAGAGGATAAAAATCTCCTTTATCCTAGTTATAGGAGATAACCTATCATCATCAATGTTTACTCTCTCAACCTTCCTATATTTAAGTCTGTTTATAGAAATCATCTCTAAAATATTTTCCAACAGAAATACCTGTCTTTTAAAATTCAGTTTCACCTCAGAATGTTTCTCAAATAAAAAGGAAATCCAGAATAGTTTTCAATATAAGACATTAACAAAAGAACAAATTATCTGTTCTTCTTCAAAGTTTCAGCAAATTTTACTGTAATTTCAATATATATATTTACCATACTGAATCCAAAGTATGGTCCATGCTTTAAATAAATGGCACAGTAATCCCTCCAACTTCATGAATCAAGATTTTTTGTCTTTAAACTGGACTGGATGCCTGGGGCAAGCGTGTGAATAGGGAAACGTAAACCACTCATACAAATAAAAGTAGAGCCCCTGTTAATTTTCCCCCAGGTGTGTTTTGGCTACCAGTGCACTCAGCGACTTTTATTTCACATCAGCTGGATCAATATCTAGCTTTTGCCTGCATCATATTAATTGAGTCTTATGATTAGACTTATGATTAGATTATTGTTTTCAACAGCAACTTCAGTGAAAATTTGGGAAGCATTTATTTGAAGTCTAAAAAATAAGAAATAGGACATTGCATAATTGAAGTGACTTCATTTCTAGAAATTTATGTTCTAATAATTTCATATGTGCAGTAAGCTATCTTTGTAGCTCTTAAGACAGTATTGGGAATATGTGTTGGATTACTATAGTATCTTTGGATAGTAACCTCAGAATGCTTTATCTTAGGGATTTTATCTTAAAAACTGCAGTGTGATTTTTTGCTTAACTTTTAAACTAAATATATAGTGAAAAATGCAAAGAAACAAAAATGCCTGTTGCTTCAGAGAACATGCATTTTTAATAGTCTTCAATGATTCTTATTAAAACCTGTTGTGAGATAAAATGCAAACATTTGTGTACACATGCACACACACACTCATACACATATGCACATATATTTACAATACAGTTTCCTAAAAATTAAAGACAGAAAGAGAGAGAGAAGGACAGAGAAATAAAGGAGTTATAGTAAAAAATGTGTCAAGGTGATAATTCAAGGTTACAATTTTTTCTTTTTGCAAATCAGTTTCTTAGGACACATAATTACATTAAAAATATATTTTGTCAACTCTTTTTACAATTCCTAGACAAGATAGTGTATGTGTGTTTGTGTGTATGTGTGTGTGTGTGTGTGTGTGTGTGTAAGTGTAAGAAATGGGAAAATGTTGGTCTTTTCAATCCAATTAAAATTTAACACTTGTCTCTTTTTAGCTGATATCCTCATTTTGGGGGAAAGAGTGAGGATATATAACACAAATATACTCTTTACAAAGCAAAAATATTTCCTTTCTCCTGCAGCTTGGTTTTGGCACAGCTGATAGTTCACACAGAGGCACTTGGGATGCACTTTTCAGCTGTAGTGTTCTGAAATCCCCATGTAAAAACTCCTTATCAGTTTATTTATATTTATTTTTTGCTAAGTATATGTTCTTGATGCTGGCAAATTGGTCTGCTTCTTAAGATTCATGTTTGTGTTTCTCTTATGGCCTCTATTACCCAATTTTAATACACAATAGTGAGATGGTTTGAATACACATGTTAATGCAGCATCAGAGACCTCTGCATGGCTGTTTGCTGAAAGAAAATTGTACCTGTTAGGAACAGGAAAGAGACACACAGTTGCTGTTAACTGCTTCACAAAATTGATTTTGACTTACTCATTTCAAAATGAAAATTGAAATGCTTTTGGCTTTTTTTTTTTTTGGTACGAATTTGCTTTACTTAGCACTTAAGTGGGTATCATTTCTTGTGATTACAGAAAAATGCATCATAACTTTTGATTACACTGCTATTAAGGATGCACAGTAGCAATCGCTAGCACTTGTAAAATACTGCTGGTGGGCTCTGTGTAACTCATTTTTATTTGGAACTGAGTGGAGGAGGAGGGCATAGTTGAAATCACTCAAAGCTCAACTTACATAATGAACTCAGTCACCTGGGATCAGAAGGAACTAAAAGGGAAGAGGTTTTGTTAATGGATATTCTTGCCACTTCAACCCATGTGCCAAATGCCACCCAATTATACAAAAAAAACTCCCAGGTAATTCAATAACCATTGCAACACTCACTCATTTTTTTGCTAAATATATACAGAGGCCTACTATGGATGAAATGCTGACTAAATATGGTGGGGTCAAAATGAAGGAATATCATTTGAGGATATATAAATTCTGAGGGAGTTTATAATGCAGGATAAAATATATCTACATAATAATTGATATGCATAAATTATAAAAATAGTTTGTATGGTATACTTAAAAGTAAATTGAATTAAAGGTGGAAAAGATGTCAGAATCCTGGATTCCTGGAGAATTAGCTTTTGTCCTCCTATTAGGTTGTAAATGTCATGAGAGCAAGGTCTGTCTGTCTTGTTTCTTGCATTATTAATATCACACTATCTAGGATGTAGTAAGCATTTAATAAGTAACTATTTAGTAGTGGGTAGCACACAGCTGTGCACTTGCAAGGGCTAATTGTGTCGTGTGTCTTCTCAACTCTGTGTTCAGTGGTATCACACTGGTAGCTTGAGATTGTCCATGGTGCATATGTTCACACTTTGGAAATTGGCAAACACATCAGGGAGAGGTTTTCTTTACTAATGCATGCTTAGTCGCTCAGAAATGTCCAACTCTTTGCGACCCCATGGATTGTAGACTTCACTTCTCCAGGGGATCTTCCTTACCCAGGGATCAAGCCCAGGTCTCCTGCACTGAGGTGGATTCTTTACTGTCTGAACCACCAGGGAAACTGGTTGTTAAACAGTGACCAGAACACCATGGCCACAAAGCCTCTCTTTACTTTCTGTACATCCTGAGATGGATAGATGATAGATAGATGCATAGATACATAGATATAGTAAGATATATCTATAAAGAGCTTGATATTGTAAAATATTGACAGTGATAGGTTATTGGAAATGTCTCAATTCCAGTGTAATCATCTTGTGAGCTAGGCTGGCCATCAAAAATGTCCCTTTTTACTTTGGCTCAAGGCAAGCTGAAACAACTTTTTGTTTATCCTATATTTGCAATGCTTATCTCATCAATGAGAGAAAGTACATCGACAAAACTGTTCTCTAAAAAAGAGTAAATTGAACAGCACTTATCTATTCTGTGCTTGCCTATCCTGCATGTCTCATGTTTTTCTAAGCAACAACCTCATCTGCTTCCCAATGTGAGAGAATAAAATCTGAATGAACACAGCCCTGTGTGGGCTGAATGTTGGAACATGTTGAGTTATCACAGTGAGTCCCTTGACTTCAGCATATGGCTCAGTAAGAAATCATTGTCCTAGCTCCTGATGTAGCCACCACATTAGAAGAAGCTGGTAAAGGTCAAGAAAGGGAAGAGAGAACGTGGGCACACTGAACAGAGAGGAGGGCATGAGTGGTGGCACAGGTGGGGAGGTCTGAGATTTTCTCAGTCAGCAGCCTGATCTGCAGGAGTAGACAGTGAAGAACCTCAAGGGCAACAGGTGCCATTAAAGACTTCTGATTCTTTTGGTAACATAAGCCTTGGTGATGGTGTGCAGGCTAGGTGGGTAGAGTACCAAGAGACTAGAGGCAAGGTGGTAATTATCCTATCTAGGCCAAACATACCAAGAGTCTAAGTTAGGATGATGGCAATGAAGTTGGAAAGGCATTTATTTTAGCTTTAAAAGCTCAGTTGGAAATGAATTTGTGAGGACAGGGAGAGCTGAGGGTGATACTAGGTTTTTAAAAGAATTAACAAAGAAAGACCAAACTATCCCCCACCCCATCCCCCCCAGAAAAACCCTCTTGAGACAAGCTTCATGGCAGATACCATGCTCAGCATTTATTTTTATCCGTTTTTCCTCCTTTCCTTTGTCATCAGAGATAGAAAGCTAGAATATCACCTCTTCAGATCCTGTGCTTTGTGAAAGAGTGGTCATATGATGGGCTGGCAATGTGATGAAGCATAAGTGGAAGCCTGTTCCTGAGGGAGGCGCCACCATTTTCAGCATCTGGCTTTTCGTATTCTGCCTAAAAAGCAGATATGATTGTTAGAACTGCATAGTAGCATCCTGGGAACATAAAGCAACACCAAAGAATATTTCAACTCTCAGCTCTCAGCCCTGACATCCTTGGCTAACCAAACTAAAGCCAATACTTCTTGCCCCTGGATTTTTTATCACTGGACAAGAAAATAACAACAGCAAACAAACAAACAAACAAACAAACAAAAAAACAACCCACAATACTTTGGTGACAATGTTGAATTTTGATTAGAAGTGTTAAATTTGAGAATAAGCAGATAATACCACAGAACAAAACATTTCAGCAGTTATTTGAAAATTAAAAGCTAACCCCACATTATGTTACATGGATAATTTAAAAAACAAAACAAAACTCCAAAAGTATATGTGGGTCCACCCAGGCTAAATGAATCAGATACTAAGAGATGGATTGCTAAACCTCTCAGAGGTGGGGATGATATGACAGTTGAATAAGAAGCCAAAAGTCTTACCCTAGTTACTTCTATTTCCACATAGAATTAGGTGGTGAAATAATAAACAGAAATACTGACTTGGAAACTTGAAGACTGTTTAAAACAGTTCTTTTTATTTTATTTTTTTAAACTGAAGTATGCTTGATTAGTTTCAGATGTATAGTGAAGTGATTCAGAATATATGTATATATGTATATATATATACACACACACACACATATATATTATATGTATTTTCTCTCTCTAGGGCTTTGTTGTTTAACTATTTAGTAGCTTATATCAGCTAATACCAAACTCCAAATTTACTCCCTCCTTCCCTTTCCCTTTGGATAACCATAAGTTTATTTCTGTTTTGTAGACAATTCATATGTGTCATTTTTAAGACTCTACTTATAAGTGATATCATATGATATTCCTCTTTCCGTCTGACTTACTTCACTTAATATGACAATCACTAGGTCCATCCATGAAACAGTTCTAGAAAGGGATGGGAGAGACTGTTACTCAGAAACATATAGAAAAATTTCCAGAAACCATGGGAGATTGGGAAGATGAAGTCAAAAACAAAGAACCTTTGAAACCAATATGAGGGATTTTGGAATTTTCTCTACTGGAGCTTGAAGGTCTAGATTTAAGATCAGATAAGGAAAATAATTGGATTGATTTCAGCATTGTCAATTGAGTGTAGAGGAAAGACAGAAGACTAGCTGACTGAAGATGTTAACAAGAGAGAGACTGACAATGTAAATCATGTTTTATGGGCCAGGTCAGTAAGGAAATAAAATCAACAGGAGGCAAACACATTTGAAAGAAAATTGAGATTAAAAAAAATGATTCTCTGGGTGAAATTTGAACAACAAAGATTATACACATCAAGGAATGGTAGAGTTGCAGATTAAGAGGTTTTCACTGATGCAAGTGTGGTGTGCTGCTGCTGTTATTCAGTCACTAAGTCATATCTGACTCTTTGAGACCCCAGAGATTACAGCATGCCAGACATCCCCATTCTTCACTGTCTCCCAGAGTTAACTCAGACCCATGTCCATTGAGTCAGTGGTACCATCCAATCATCTCATGTGCTGTTGCCACCTTCTCCTCCTGCCCTCAATCTTTCCCAGGGTCAGAATCTTTTTCAAAGAGTTGGCTCTTCTCATCAGCTGGCCAAAAGTATTGGAGCTTCAGCTTCAGCATCAGTCTTTCCAGTGAATATTCAGGGTTGATTTTCTTTAGGATTGACTGGTTTGGTCTACTTCTTGCCACCTAATTACACTCATTTCACATGCTAGCAGGGTGGTATGCTGGCATTTTTAAAATTAAAGGTTAAAAGTAGAGCAAATGCCTGTGACATCAGGTCTAGGGTACGGCCATTTTTTTCTGCATGATTCCAAAAAAGTTAAAAATGACTGGAATTGAGGAAAGAAGGAACTGAAACAAAGTTAAAAGATCATTCTGTTTATGGAAAAACTGAAGCCACCAGGATGATTATGAAATCTCAATTAGAGCAGATGATTCAACCAAGAACCAAACCCTTCAATCAATATAAGGGCTTGAATAGGAAGTGGGACAGTGATCATGAGGTGAAGAATAAGAGAATCAACCAGGTGACCTAAGGCTCTACAGAGAAGATAGTCACACAAGAAAAGGGAGAAAATGTTTAGAAAAGAGTAGTTTGTAACTCTGACATAAAAGTGAAGGAGAGCATGAGAATGAGAAAATAAAGAGGGATTTGAAAGACGAAGGAGTGATATTAGACTTATTTTCAAAGGGGTTTCATAGATGGAAGGTCACTAGGAATCACCTAATCCAAATGTCTTATTTCAAAATGTGAAATAGAGACTCAGAGCAGGCCAGCAGTTCTCAAAATCATATCACTAGTTACTAGAGTCTGGCTTTACTCATCCACTGGTTCAGTTCAGTTCAGTTCAGTTCAGTTGCTCAGTCGTGTCCAACTCTTCACAACCCCATGAATCACAGCATGCCAGGCCTCCCTGTCCATCACCAACTCCCGGAGTTCAATCAGACTCACATCCATTGAGTCCATGATGCCATCCAGCCATCTCATTCTCTGTCGTCCCCTTCTCTTCCTGCCCCCAATCCCTCCCAGCATCAGAGTCTTTTCCAATGAGTCAACTCTTCACATGAGGTGGCCAAAGTACTGGAGTTTCAGCTTTAGCATCATTCCCTCCAAAGAAATCCAAGGGCTGATCTCCTTCAGAATGGATTGATTAGAGCTCCTTGCAGTCCAAGGGACTCTCAAGAGTCTTCTCCAACACCACAGTTCAAAAGCATCAATTCCTCAGCACTCAGCCTTCTT